>VMDO01023923.1:0-30675 GCA_007922755.1 Pedetes capensis
ATTCCTAATTACAAAAGGAAGCAAAACTCCTGCTAAAATATCAAGAATATTATGTATTATAATTTAAAATGAGGTCACCAAATCTTGCTAAGTGTTAAAAAGTAGAGACATTTCTATTAATTTTAAAACAATGCAATAACTACTGGTAGGTGTGCTTTTATTCACCTGACAGTGTTATCTAGTACAGATTAGAGAACAAAATAAGTGTTAAAATAGTTTAGTCAAATGTCAAAATTATTAAAATATCCTAAAGTACATTGATGATTATGAAACTTTTTATGAGTTAATATCTTTTCAGAGCTCAATAATTATTTTCCTCTGGGGGAACAAAAGCCACATAAATTCTCAAAGTCACAAAATTTTACATGAAACATAGTCTCTCAATTTGAAATTCAGTATGCTTATATATAACATAGAAAAGAATTACAAAGACATATTTCTCAAACACTTTTCTTAATCAACCAGTTGATTACCATTTCAGGGTAAAAGGCAATTAATAGAAGTTATAGAATAAAGCAAAAATAAATTTTAACTACTCTCAAAAGTGACTTTCAAGATGATTGATGGCAAAATAAAATTTACATGAGTAAAATGCAAATAAGTATTTGGAAATGTGGCAGGGTTAGAGAAATAACAACATACCTGTAATTCTTTCCATTTAGCCAATTTCATTTTTATTGTTATAGCCACATGTGTTAAAAATTCAAACTCTCAAATATATATGAGAACAATATTATATCTAACCTGTGTTCCCGGAGGAGCAGTAGAATTCTCTAATACTTCTCTATTTATGCTATAATTGTATTATGCCATATTAAATAATACCTATCTAGGTTTGTGTCAAAAGTGATGCTCATCTTTACGAAGGAACAAGAGAGAAACTACTTTTAGATTTAAAGTAAAATGAACAGGCAACTTTCAAGAATTTTGCCGTTTCCACATGATGAAATATTTTATCTTTCAGAGAGCATAAAAATCATTGTCTTTCTTGATTTTCACCTCCTTTGATATTTCTTCAGCTTTGATGAGTTTATATGGTTGAATAGTTCCAATATATTTAAAGGAGACTAGGAATATTAGAGAGCTATGCCCACACATGGGCTTGAAGTTATAATTAGTTAATGATTTTTCTAAAATCATTTTAAAAATTATTTAGATATATAAATCTAGATAAATATATAAGAGAGAAAGAATTGACTCATAAAAATTCAAGAATTATATCCATAGTAAAGCTAAGGAATAATATAGCTTACCAGTGAGTTCTTTCAGGCTTGCAAAGAATGATAATTTCATGTTGTATAACCTTTTAAAATTTCCTTTGGCTTACCAGGACATCTAAAACTTAATTCAGGGGATTGGAACTTAGTGGAAAGTTTTTAAAAATTAAAACAGTCAAGCAGTCAAATCTCACAAAAGATTAAGAACTGGAAGATCACTCAGCATAAAACTGTTGGCCAATTGATTTTATCTCATCAGTGACACATCTCCGTTGATACCTGATATACAGCTTCTTTTTTCAGGGACTCAACTACTTTAAGGTTTTTACATCTAATCTGTTATTTGACTTCCTCACTCTTTGGAAGCTATGAATTAAAAAGTCCCATGAATAGAGAGGACAAAAAAAAAAAAAAGCACGATTAATTTCTTAAGTCACACCCATACAAGTCACTTAGATTTAACAATTTTTTCCATATAGGTTCATAAGCATACAACATAGATTTAACTGATAATAAAATTTAATGATATGTATATTAAATATATATGATGCCTAAAAAGGTCATATGGGAACAAAAAGGTAAATATACATGTTAAAAGCATAAATAAATACTTAGGCAATTGGAAGAAACACCATGATGCACATAGGTTATCCTATCTGCTATAGTTTCCTCATAATTTTGTTTTCTCCCAAAGGTCTATTGTGATTGAAGGCTTGGTCCTCCAGTGGCACTGTTGGGAGATAGTGGTTGACCTTTTGGAGATGGTACTTTGTGGGAGCCTCTTGGGTCACTGGAGGTGTGCCTTGAAAAGGTAATTCTTCTGGGAATCCTTCGTAGTTTTCCCAACAGGGTTGTTATAAAAACCTGTTTCCAACCACCTCAGCTCTCTCTTCTTCTTGGCTTGCCCTGTGATGTTTCTTCCCTGTAGGCTTCACCACCTACCCTCTGCCAGGAGCCCCTCACCTAAGCTTCCAGAGCTGGCATTACACTGTTTAAACTTGCAGCCCTCCAAAACTGTGAGCTAAATAAACCTCTTTTTCTTCATTAATAACCTATGTCAGATATTTCATTATAGTGATAAAAAGCTAACTAATATACTGGCAATTAAAGAACAATTTATGTTATAAAATCACTACATAAGATCTCAAACCCCTAGGAGGGAAAATGATCACAATTACCTTAACAAATGTCCCTAGGGAATTCAATTAAATTCTTTTTAATTAAAATTAAAATTGCTTTGAAAATAAAAAAGAAATCGCCTTCAACTAAGAGCTAATATGATACTTGATTCACTGATGTTAAAACTAGAAGGTGCTGTCAACATTAATATTTTGTCCTTCATTTGAATATCTGGCCCAAACAAACAAACAAAAGAAAATAGTGGTATACCAATGAAAAGAAAAAATCTTATATGTGAGTGTGGTTTTGTATGCAAATAATGTATCTGAATTATTTGCCTATAAACTCTAAAACTAAAAAGTAATGAAATAAACCCAGTCAACAATTTTCTATGATATAAGTTCCTTAAAAGCTTAACTCCAGATCTCTTGGTGAATATATGCCATGAACATTTGGGAATAAACACCAAAAAAAGAAGGTATGAGATAAAAATAAGGGGATCCAGCAGGAAAGAGAGAGGAAGAAAATTCCCACGATTGTGACAAAATGGTAATTTTCCAAATCCAGATGTACAGCACACTTTGTGAACAAATTGGTCAGCTGGGAGCAGGAGGAAAGAAAAGTCCAAAAGGGATGTATCCAGGGGGAAAGACGGAACTATAGGTGTGTATGAAGTATGCAGCCATACTGAGAATAATATTATAGTTAAGTTAGAGAGTTTGTATGGTGAGTAAGTGATAGGTATATGGAAAAAGGAAAGAGAGACAGAGACAGACACACAGAGAGAGAGAGAGACAGAGACAGAGAGAGAGAGAGTAAGATAACCCCAGGGTATAGGAAAACACATATAAAAAATGAAGTGCAAGTCTCCCTAGTACAAAATTTAATTGTAAGAGGGCTATTAATGGCTCAACAGAGAGAAATATTTGCAAAACTATAAAAATATGAACACTGAAATTTCACTTAACCAGAAAAGGAGATGTTAGTGTTTTAGGAGGATGGCTATCAGAAATGTGGGGCTCCAAAAAGAGGGAGAACTCTTTGAGGTAAATGCTTCTCTTCCATAAGGTAAATTGACAAATAATGTCTAGCATTACAAAATAAATAAATAACTATCAACCAGGTGCAGTGGAGCATGCCTGTGGTCCCAAGAATTTGGGAAGCTGAGGCAAGTGGATAGAGATTTTGAGGCCTAACGCAGATGCACAATTTAATGAGACCTGTTTCAAAATTTAAAAAGGAGGGGAGGGGCTGAGGTCCCAGGTTCAATCTCCAGTAGTTGAAAACAAAGAAGCAGTGGTGCACACCTATAATCCCAGCAACTCATGGAGGCAGGAGGATCACAAATTTCAGGCCTGAGGCAGCCTGCATAATGTAGAGAGGGTGCAACTCACTGCTAAAGCATTTCCAAAGTATGGAGAGGGCCCTGGTTTCAACAACTCCAGTACCAGAAAAACAGCAAAAATAACAAACAAACAAACAAACAAACAAAAACCCTATAAACTATGTACTTATGAATTTGTAGACAAATTTTTACAAAACAAGGAGATGGAGAATGTAAGGGAAATAGGAACTGATAATGGAAAAGAAAGACAATTTTCATTACCAGTTTTTCAGTATTATTAGACATTTAAAAACAAATTTGGAATTGCTTAAGAATTTGTTGTTAGTTGCTGTCGAGTTGGTATCCGACTCATAGCAACCCTCATAGGGTTTTCAATGGCTGACTCTTTCGGGATTGCCTTGGGAGTGGATTGCCAGGTCCTTCTCCCATTTTTGCAGTGCTGGGAATCGAACTCAGGACCTCAGACACTATAGCACAGCACTCTACCAACTGAGCTAAATCCCAGCCCCCAAGAATTTACTCTACGCTATTTAAAATGCCCATGTTCACAACTTGGACACTTATTCCATGTGTAACTGTAAAAAAAATTAATTTCTGTATGTGTTATTATTTCTTCTTAAAATAGGAATAGTCAAAGTAACTACCTAGGAGATGTATAAAAGGATAAATGAAATAATACAATAAGGCATTTATTTTAAATATATACATAACTTTGATAAAGAAGCTATTGCAGTTTTTGAAAATAATATGAAATATAAAATGAGAAAAAGGTTTCTTCACAAGATAATAAATTTACAGAAGAGTGATCTGTATTAATAATGCATGAGACATACAAAGTATGTTCAAGTTGAGAAAGGTATTATTTTGAAAAACTCATCCACTTAAAATTGCTATTCTAATAATGAGTGATGTTTTGTGCCATTGAATAAAACATTTATAATTGGTGATAATTGCATGCAAATTATTCATAAAAATAAATAAATTATTTTCATTGTATTTCATAGACATTTAGAATACCAACTAGTCTTTCCTTGTTGTTGTTGTTAGGTGCTGTCGAGCCAGTATCCGACTCATAGTGACCCTCATAGGGTTTTCAATGGCTGACTGTTTCGGGATTGCCAGGCCCTTCTCCCATTTTTGCAGTTCTGGGAATTGAACTCGGGACCTCTGAGACCGCAGCACAGCACTCTACCAACTGAGCCAAATCCAAGCCCCAGTCTTTCCTTGGTGGTTAGGTGCCGTCGAGTCAGTATCCGACTCATAGCGACCTTCTGTACAACAGGGGAAACATTATTGTCAGTGCTTCTCTGCTGTTCACAGGGTTTTCAATAGCAGATTGGTTTTTGGGAGGGGGTTGCCAGGTCCTTCTCCCAAGCCTACAGCTTCTGGTGTTCCCAGGCAGTCTCCCATCCAGGTACTAACCAGGCCTGACCCTGCTTAGCTTCCAAGATCTGACGGGATCGGATGCCGCAGGGCTACAGCTGCAGGCCCAGTCTTTCCTTAGAAAATGTTAAATCTATATATGAAAGAAAAGGTGTTGTTTTTGCACATCAAGATTTTTTTGTTATTTGAAAAATTCCTCTAAGATATAGTTTTCCAATTCAGTCTCTTAAATATATTTCAAAGTTTCTCTCTTTGTTTTATCATTATATTTACCATTGTCTATTTGCAAACCTTTTGGGGGAAGTCATCAGATGTCATTCCAGCTGCACCATTAATATTTATGAATAGTTATTGGTTATTCAAATACTAATATACTTTTGATATAATGGGGAAGGGTCCAATAGGACATGTTTTTAAAATGTATACATGTACCTAATAGTTTAGTCTAGAGATAAATATTGAAAATATTTATCTGTGAAAATAATTGTTTCCTTATAAATTGAAGAGTTTAACCACCCAACATGTGACATCAGTAGAATCTACAGTCCCAGAATAATTTGGCTGAACACATTCAGCCATTTGCATGCACTTAGGAACATATTCTTGTAGAGTAGATAAAAAGTCTGATTTTTTTTTTTTGCTGGTTCATTTATATCCTAATCCCTACTGTCTGCATACTGATTGGTTCTAAACTCCTCCCTGCCTTACTTGTGCAAGTTTCCCACTTCTCTGACAGGTTTGGTCACTTTCAAGATTTTCTAAAGAACATGTTTTTGTTGTTACGTGCCAGTGCCAGTCAGTCGTTAGTGATTTAAAATTTCACCACATTTCCCTGTGGAAGTGATCTTTTAAAAGAGATAAAAGGTGTATTTACTTGGATAATATTTAGGAAGAATTTCCAAAGTTTCTCTCTTTTAAAATACTCTGTCATGCCAGGAGCAGTGACTCATACCTGTAATGCCAGCAATTTGGGAGGTGGAGGCAGGAGGATCGCAAGTTTGAGGCCAGAGGCAGACTACATAACTTAAGAAGACCCTATCTCAAGATAAAAAATTTAAAAAATGGACTGTGGTGCAAGATCTTCAATTCAAACCCCAAGTAGCACAGAAGAAAATACTCCAGTGATCAAAATAAGCTCATTTAGGAAGAATTTAGTAGTTGCTTGCCAGAGACAAGATAGTGAGTAACCCGAGGTAAAGCAAGTTTTGTTGGAAACACTTAGAAGAAATGTACAATGCACGTTATTGTTGGGGTGAGCAAGCTCAGGTGGGATGATCAGGATTAGGAAGGCAAAAATGAAGCAATAGAAGTATTCCAGGGTCACAAAACCAATCTGGGACCCTCATGAGAAAATTTGGCTCACTTACTTGGTGTGAACCAGACAACTGATTTAACAACTCTGTGCCTCAGTTTCATGATCTGTTTAACAGAGATAATGATGGTACCTATTGTTTAGAATTATAGAGAATATTATATTAGCCCCTGTAGAGAAGTGTTTAGAATAGTCCTGAACAAAGAGCGGACAGTAACTATGTTTTTGTTATGAGAAGCACTCAGAAAGAGCATCCAGGTGGGCAATTAATACTATAAATTTCTTGCTCCCTAATTTTGTCCAAGTCTGTCTCTTATTACTTTTATTACCCCAGATTTGTTGCACTGTGGCCTTTCACAAATTATTTCACATCTGTGTGATATAGTTCATGTGAGAATCCAAGCAGAGGTCTGACCTCCCTCAAAGGAGGATTAACTGGTAAATGATTGCCAAGCTCTTGGAAGAACTGAAGAGTTCCAAAAATGTTGCTTGTTAATTTTCTTCATCCTGAGAAAGGCCAGCTCATGACAAACTTAGGCTGAAGTGTCTCATCTCATAAAAATACTCAGCCCAAAGTCGCCATGAAATTTCCAATTTGCAAGTGGCCAGAGGGCACACGAAGACATTCATTGAGAAGCAGCACATTCTGCACCTGGCATAAGATTAGTGGCTGCTTTAAAAAATCTTATTTCAAGCACCCACTTTTCAGTCTGGTTTATTTTTTTCGCATTCTCACATCCAACTAGTGAAGTGGGCTTCACATAGCCATCTTCCTGTCCATACAAAGATCATATGGCAAAAGACAATTATCTAAAAAAAAAACAAAAAAACAAAAAACTCTGCTAGATTGAGATTATGGAAATAAATAAGCATTTTAGTGTGTTTAGTAAGGTCTGTAGATGACATCATTTCCACAATTTTTATTGTATTAAAGCCTCCAGGAAAGATACTTAATGGTCCCAAAGGCATCTTCAGCAAAAGTACAGGATGAAATGTAAAAGGAAACAGTTTTCATAGAATTGTGAATTGCACAGGAGTACCATCTAGAGATAAATATTCATAAGTCATTAACAAATTCCAGATCAGTTCATGATTATTCATCATTAGAGCACATGCAACTCGATTTTACATGAATTATTCATTGGCTTTGTTTATGAACATCTTTAACTGATTAATGGTAAATCTTGATGAATATTCCTGAATTGTTCAGACTGAAGCATAGATCATAATGAATGAAGTCATGCATTGCTTTTCAGGAGTGTGAGATGAATAGCTGATACCAGAAGAAAAATAAGAAATTCAAATTTTTTTTTTTGCAAATATGTCTGGTTTAGAAATCTGAGGGCTTAACTTTTTATTAGTAACACATTGGCAATCAACATCCATCTCTTGAAGCTGAGTCTTGGCTATAGAGTCAGAAAAGGTGATGCAAGATGCAGCCAGGAAACATGCCTCAAGCATTTCGTAGAAGTTCTCTGGCCCAACTTTCTGAAACCAGGATTCAGACCTTGAGTAGGTAAGGTACATTTAAGCCTCTTCCTCAAATAAAGTATTTCATTGTAATTTTATACCCAGTAATATTCTTGACCACCAAAAATAACATTATTTTTCCATGAGAGTTGAAGGTTTTTGATGAGGAATTACTTTGAAAGTCAGCCAAAAAAGAGCAGTAAAATGGTAGAAAAGCAAAGGAAAAATGGTCCATTATTTTACCTGATAGACTAAAACTTAGTAGAATTCTGGCATATGTATATGTCTAGTCATGAGTCAGTTTGCATATATATTCTTATTTCTATATTTTAACCTGATTTGTGGTATATCAAGATATCTATAGTAAAACAATATTTTTTATGAAAGAACTAAGTAATAATGCTTTCATATTATTCATTGGAAGGACATTAAAAGACTGGGGACAAAACTGATTTTGTCGCACAGGCTTTAGTTGGAGTTTATTATAAAGATATTCAAATAGACCATTGAATCAAAATGAATCACAGAAAGAAGATACAACCTTCGGGGAATCTGAACAAAGCGAGAAAAACTAGATTATAAAATAAAGTATGGAATAAAACCAAGTGAATACAGAAAACATGGAAATCTAGGAAGAATATTTTATTGAAAATAAGTATTATTGTGCTTTATGTGTAGATTTTACAAAGTCAGCACCCTAGGTTAAATCGTAAGACCTAAGGTAGGAGGTTTTCCTTGTATGCCTGCATTTCTTCTCCCCAGATTTTTGTGGATTGCCTAAACTTGGCAAACTCTTTTGACGATCCCTAAAATACAAGGCAATCAAATTGCTATGCCATATCTTCTGTTATTAGTTTTGTTGTGCTAACCCACTCGTGGCACCTAACAACAACAATCATTCTCAATCAGATTATGAAGTACATAGACACCTTCAATGAGAATGTTTAGGGAGGAGAACCTATGTAGTATTCCCAGAGGATTATGATCCTGTATAGCATTCAGTTTGTACATATTCTATGATAGACTGATTTCATTACTGGACACATATTCTACTCCTCTCATTTTGACCATGCTCTCTGAATAGCTTTGGTCCTCAGACTTACTTTGGTCAATGGAGTATTAACAAGTGTTTCAAAAGCAGAAGCTTAAAAATATTCACAAGCTTTCATTTGTGCCTTGCATCTCTGCCATCACTACAAGAACAGGCTCAGACTAGACAATTAGAGACAGGAGGTGCATAAGCAACAAACAACCCACAGGCTTTGCTGGCTGCCCCAGTCTTCATTAGCTGTTCAATTCCCAGCCCTGTGAAGGAGCCCAGCCAAAATGATTAAGCTCACTTTAAATTACTAAACTATAGGCTGATGCACTAATAAATGTTAATTTTTAAGCCATTGAGTTTTCAGGTTTTGTTATGCAGCATTAGAGTGTCAAAAGCAAACTGATATACTAGCTTAAAGCATTAAATTATTTAAGCTTGATTCTGATTTATAATTCTAATTATGATTCCTCAGAAAATATTCAAAGAAATAGAGCAGACTTTTCTAAAATATAGTTAGATAAGTGGATGAATATATTTACTGAGAAAGAAGGAATTTTTCCAAATTGATAATTTTAGTGATTTGAGTCATCAAATATGATCAGCACATGATAAATATGGTAAGAATTTTCATCCATTATTCCATCACAAATGCCACAGTTTCAGGTATGTCTACTGAGTCTAAAAATATCTGCATCTAAAAATAAGATAAATATATACAAACATATATATATATATATATATATATATCACATATATATACCATATATATATGTATATATATACATAGATCCACCCTGCAGCCATATCACTGTGGTGTCAGATTCCATCATATCTCATAAGCTAAGCAAGGTCAGACCTGGTTAGAACTTGGATGGGAGACCACCTGGGAAGACCAGGTGCTGTAGGCTTGGGAGAAGGACCTGGAAACTCACTCCCAAAAAATAGTCATTGAAAACCCTATGAATAGCAGAGAAGCAGTGACAATAGTGTTTCATTTGTTGTACATAGGCTCGCTATGAGTTGGACATAGACTGGAGGGCACTTAGCAGCAACAACAAACCATATATATATATATATATATATATATATATATATATGTATATATATATATATATATATATATAGTACTAGGAGCTAAACCCTAAGCATGCTCTCTGTCACTAAGCCAATTCTCTATTGTTTTTAATTTTTTTTTATTTTGACAAAGTCAATTGTGCAGGCTGCCTCTAGCCTTCAACTTGTGATCCTCCTGCCTCAGCCTCCTTACTAGCTGAAATCACAGGCACGGGCCATGGTACTCAGATAAGATAAATAAATATTAATGGAATAAATAATAATGTTCAAATTTTAAGAATAATTTTATTCTTTGATGCTTTACATTTTTTAAAATAACATTTTAGTGCTTTTGCTATATATAAATGGCCTGCAGCGGTAGCCCTGTGGCATCCGATCCCGTCCGATCTCAGAAGCTAAGCAGGGTCGGGCATGGTTAGTACCTGGATGGGAGACCACCTGGGAACACCAGAAGCTGTAGGCTTGGGAGAAGGACCTGGTAACCCCCTCCCAAAAATCAATCTGCCGTTGAAAACCCTATGAACAGCAGAGAAGCACTGACAATAGTGTTTCCCCTGTTGTACAGAGTCGGATACCGACTCGACAGCATCTAATAACAACAACAACAACATATATAAACACATATGAATTACGAAATATGTATAATGCATATACATATATGTACACATATAGTGAATGAAATAACCAGTATAAATATGCATAAGAAAAAGACTTATCTCACCAATGTAACCAATGTAAAATATAATACAGCATATCTACATTTTTACTTGTACTCATGAGGTATCGTACATGGACAAAGAGGCAGTCGTTTGAAAAGAAGAAGAAAACATCGCTTGGTTAAAAGTTAGGGAAGGTGTGTGTCAGGGTTGTATCCTTTCACCATACCCCTTCAATCTCTATGCTGAGCAAATTGAGAAGCTAGACTTTATGAAGAAGAATGTGGGATCAAGATAAGATTGTAGGAAGATTCAATACTATCCTGTGTTATGCAGATGACACAACATTGCTTGCTGAAAGTGAAGAGGACTTGAAACATTTATAGATGAAGGTAAAAGAATACAGCCTTCAGTATCAATTGCACCTCAACATCAGCAAAACAAAAATCCTTAAAACTGGATCAGTAAGCAACTTCATGATAAATGGAGAAAAGGTTGAGGTTGTCTAAGATTTTGCTTTACTTGGTTCTACAGTCAACACCCACACAAGCAGCAGTCAAGAAATAAAAACACGCACTGTGTTTGGGAAAAGCTGTTACAAAAGACCTCTTTAAAGTGTTGTAAAGTTGTCACACTGAAGATGAAGGTGTGCCTGACTAATGCCCTGATATTTTCAGTTGCATCATATGGTTGTGAAAGCTGGACATTAAATAAGGGAGACAGGAGAAAAATTGATGCTTTTGCATGATAGTGCTGGAGATAGATACTGAATATACCAGGGACTACAAGAAGAACCAATAACCATCCCAGAAGAAGTACAACTGGAGTGTTCCATGGTTGCAAGGATGGTTAGACTGTGACTTACATATTTTGGACATGTTGTCAGGAGTGAGGAGTCCCTGGAGAAGGACACTATGTTTGAGAGAGTGGTAGATCAACAACAACAACCAAACAGAACACCCTCAGCTAGAAGGATTGATATTATGTCTGCAACAATGGATTTAAACCTTAAAAAGGTTGTGTGCGTGGCATGGTGTCGGGGAATGTTTCATTCCATTATACATAGAGTTGCTATGAGTTGGACGCAACTCAACTACACCTTACACCAATTGACTAAAAGTTGTCTTACCAGTATTTTTAAAATAAGATGCTTGTATATAATTAAATATTCATATAATTAACAATTAATATTCATACAATTAATAATTAAATCATTCATATAATTAAAATTAATCTGATTGGATATAGTTAAATATTCATTTTTCAATACCATTTTAATGTCTGATTCATTACAGTGTGTATGTTGTCATTAGTCCCTATTGAGTCAGGGCCCACTCACAGCAACCCTATGGACAACAGAATGGAACACTTTCCAACACTGCCATGCCTGGCACTATTGTCAGTGCTTCTCCACTATTTATAGGGTTTTCAATGGCAGGTTGTTTCAGGAGTAGATTGCTTGGTCCTCCTCCCTAGACTGCAGCACCTGATATTTCCAGGCTGTCTCCCATCCAAGTTCTAACTTGGCTGACCCTGCTTAGGTTCTGAGATCAGGGGGGATGGAAGGCTAAAGTGCTATGGCTGCAGACAAAGTGTATATAGAGAAGATATATTATATATAGAGAAATGAATTACATGTATTCCTTAGAATAGCAAAATACTAAACATAGTGGAACAGAAACAAACCTCTCATATGTATCTGATGCTGTCTCCAGGATCTCATCTAATTATCTCCACTGCTCTGGCCTGAACAAGTGGAATTATGAAGAATGTGAACTGAATGATTGGCAGTCATATGCACATTTAAAATATGAGAATCTAGAAACCCAGAATGATGAGAAAGAGACAGATGATATGTACAAAGTCAAAGGAGGGAGAAAAAGACCCTAATGGAAAATATCTAAAACCCCATTCTGTCTTCCAGTTTAAATATTCTAGCTGTCATTATATAGTATGTCATGTGTAAACTAGAGGAGAGGCTGGGAGATAATTTAAGTTCTTGAAAATATGCACAAAACTTTTGATTTTGAATAGAACTTTGAAATGGTATCTGCCCTACCTGTATGTAAAATTTGAATTCAGTGATGAGACAGACCTTGTTTTTATCTATTTTTCAGAGATATGCAAAAGGAGACATGCTTTATAAAAAATAAAGAATTCAAGTAAAACTGTATAGAAATCATGAACCCTGTGAAGGAAACTTGGTTTGGATTTAAAATCTTCCTATTTGGTTGTATAATCCTTCTTGACAATAGTGATATGTGATCACTTCTGCACTTAAGGGCTTAGTGACATCAGCTTTTTCTTGTAGCAATGCAATTTATCAATCAATAAAAAGGAAAGTAGTTGGATAAGAAAAGGAGAAAACAACAAAGCAGAAAGTATTTTATACCTAGATTTGAGTGGTATTAAAGTACTCAATAAATCATGGGTTTCTATTTAATAATTATCCCACACTCATAAACAATTTTGTAATAACACTGGAGGATTCTGAAATACTATCAATGTGAGATGTCTGAAGAAATAAGTGGCCATCAAAGTGAGGCACACACTCTCTTAAATCAAAGACAAGATTATTTCACTATTGGGGAAAATAGATAAACCATGACCTATGAGGCATTATCTGCGCAGTAACCCAATATCCTATGAAAATAATGAAGCCGTTTTTTTTTTTTTTTTTGACTAGGATAATGCCGACTACTTTTATATCTTTGATTTTTGTTCTGTTTTGCTTTGTTTTAGACAAGCTGCTATCTTCTTTACATTTAAACTGAGGCAACTCCAATCTTAGGAGTCAGATTTACTTGATGGCATCATGGGTCTGCTCTTTTATTTCTTATCAGGATGAGCTCTTCAGAGCTAAACATTTGGCCTTCAACCACTCTTACAAATTGAGGTAGGAATGTTAAGAGACAGCAGAAAAGGGAAAATGTAGAATGAACATAAAAATAAAGTGTGGCAGGATAATTATACCTAAGCCATTAGGTTCATTGTCGAAAAGCCATTTGTTTGGCATATAATTGCTTGCTCAGAAGATGATGTACCAAAGTGGGCATATATGTGGAAAACTACTGTTAACTCCTCTCCCGAAAAAATCATTACGGAATTTAGGAAAACATTTGTTTTCATCTATTCATGCTGTATAATAATTATCTCCTATAAAAATCTCTACAACAACCCCTCTTATTTTCTTCTTGCTCTATTCTCTCTTCTTAATTTTGATTTCTTTTTGTTTCTTTTTTCAACATATTAATTTTAGGGTTATTAAATTAAATGTTCCAAATAACAAAATACAAGTGGGCAAAGCCTGCAGACATACCTCTGTGGTGTCAAATCTCATCAGATCTCAGAAGCTAAACAGAGTTGGGCCTGTTTAGTACTTGGATGAAAGACTGCCTGGGAATACCAGGTGCTATAGGCTTGGGAGAAGGACCTGGCAACCCACTCCCAAAATACAATCTGCCATTGAAAATCCTATGAATAGCAGAGAAGCACTGGCAATAGTGTTTTACCTGTTGTATGTAGGGTCACTATGAGTTGGACAACAACTCCATGGCACCTAACAGCAACAATAAGTAAGCAAACAGTATGTAGTCATGGACTAAAGTCATAATAATAGACAAGTTTAATTATCACACTCTTAAAACTTGCTATATTTTAATGAAGTCCATTGATTGAAGACATTTCAAGTTTCTAAATCGGCTTAGCTATTGTCACTTTCTTCATAATACACATACACACTTAAAGGTTTTCATGTTGTCATAAATTTTCCTTGGATCCATTCAGGTTATAGTAAGACATGATTTTCATGATTTACTTAATTTGCTGTCAAAACTATTGAAGATTCCTGAAGTTTTCTCCTCTTTATATGACTGTCTTGCTCAAATCCTGAAGAAATAGACACATAACTAAAACTGACTTGGCATCCCAGATAAGGGGGAAAATTGCAATAAATGTGAGATTCAACAATTCTGTGCGATTCAACAATTCCAAGTAAAATTCTGTAAATTTTTGTAGTTCTGAATGATAAAAAATTCTACTTTAATATGGAAAGGCAGGGTTTATTGTATTTTTCATGGAACTAGAAAAAGATTTTTCTATGTAGAAAATAAATTGGGGGGGGAATTAAAATATATTAGAACTTAAGTACTTTAACTTGGTTTGTAAAGCTATCAAAATCACCTATAAAAATGTACAGTTTGTTAGAGGAAGCTCAATTATTACTTTTACTAGTATTCTTAATGACTTTTTACATGCTTGAACAATGCACTAATTAAAAACATGCATCCTTCAAGTACTATTACTGAAAAGCTTGGTGACCTTGGGGAGGCAACTGGTATTTTTCTTCATCTCTAATGGGATGCATGCCAATACTTACATCAAGTTGGATAAATAAAAGCTTATACCAAAACCTTTTAGCACAATGCTTGATCCATACACATAATTGCAGAGAGATAGTCAGTGCTATCAGAGTCAAAAAGCTTATGGTTTATATGTTGTGAAGAATATGAAAATAGTTTTGGAGGTTGTGAATATGGTTCAAAACCAATATTGGGCATTTTACTATATGGCCACCTCATTATCCTGGTGTCAACATTTTAACCAATTTTATTTCATTTATTTATTTTTGCCACCCATTTAGAGAAAGGTACCTTTTAACCTACACTACAGGCAAGTGAGGAAGTCTAGTAGATATCTGACAGAAGGAGCAATTTAGGAAGAATGAGCAATTAGAGTTAAGATTACATGTAAGAGCATGCTGAGTCTATTGCAAGAACAAAGAAACACTTGTTACTATAACAAGTGAAGGAGGAAGCATGTAGGATGAGATAAGTCTAGCAAGGTTTTAATCATGTAGTCCTTAGTAGGCCTTTGCAAGGATATTGCTATTTACTCTGAGAATGACATGGTAAGTTCATAATGGGCTTGAAGACTAAGAGAGATAAGATCTTATTTATATTTCATAGGGGTCACACTGGCTGCTGTGGTGAAAATCGAGGTACAGGACAAAATAGACCAGTTAAAGAGTTTATAAAAATTAAGTCATATAAGATAGGATAGTGACTTGGAGAAGAGTAGTCATTGGAAACAGAGTTTCATCAATTGAGGTTCCAAAGGTATGGAGAAGAAAATCATGTTAAAATCATCTTTGTAACATGAAGACAGGCATGTGATGATTACGAACAATCTAAGTGAAATGACAATTGTATATCTGAAGTTTGGAAGAGAAGTACAGGCTGGAGAAGACCATTAATTTTTTTTCTAAAAGTGCTTAATTCATTGTCACAAGAATTAATGAGGTCACCACATCAGTGAATGAAAATAGAAAAGGAAAAGAAAGCCAATTGTTTAAGGTTCCAGTTGTTGTTGTTGTTAGGTGCCCTCCAGTCAGGTCTGACTCATAGTGCCCTCATAATGTTTTTAATGGCTAACTGTTTTGGGATTGCTTCAGGAATGGATAGACACATCCTTCTCCTGTGAGGTCCCAGTGATGCAACAATTAAATGGTCATGGAGCTAAGAAAGAACCACAAAATACATTAAGAAAGTGTGTAGGGTTACATAGGAGAATGAAAAGAAAAACTGTGATATGGGAAGCTAAGGGAAGAAAGGAACAATGGATGATCAACTATTATTATTACTGGAATATTTACCTTATTTACTCTATGAAGGCAAAATTTTTGGCTCTTTTATTTTTGAACATAAATTTGAACATACATAGATATTTAACAGGCATATGTTTAATGAAATGATATTAATGGTTAAAATAAGATGAATATTGACATTTGTCCATTGGATTTCACAATGTGGATGTGTTTGGTGCAGAAATTGGGTGGGAAGCCTGACCAGAGTGCACTAAAAAGAGAATGTAGGACATAAATTAAAAAAGAGTAACTGCCTTTGAATTTTTTCCAAAAGAAAGGAAATGGAAAAAGAGAAGTCTTCAAGAGAAAGCTTTATTTAAGCAGGGAAAAATAACAGCATGACTCTATGCTAGTAAAGATAATGTAATAGAAAAACTAATGTATTAAAAAGATACTTAGGTAAACTACTGCAAGAGTAATGAGGAAATATGGTGAATATGTTATTTTTAAGTAGGCAATAATCAGCATTTAAATGTTTCATTAAATGATACCACATGGATATAACTGTCTACTATCAAAAATCAAGGGTCAAATAATAATTAGAAAGTTATTTTCCTCCTTCCACTACCGTAGCACCATGAACAGTGATTTATCAACACCCACAATTCAGCCCACAGGCTGTCAGTTAATCTGGAAAACTCAGAAATACCACAAGCTAAAGATGGGCACCGTGGCTCACGCCTATAATTGCAGTGGCTTGGGAGGTGGAGGCAGGAGGATCGCAAGTTTGAGACCAGAGTCAGTCTGCGTAACTTAGCAAGACCCTGTCTCAAAAAGTAAAAAAAAAAAGAAAATAGAGAGAAAGAAAGAAAAGAAAAGTAAAAAAAGAAATACCACAAGCTTATAAAGAAGGGCCAATTACATAACAAGAATTTTAAAGTGACAATTAAAATCAGATACTTTATTTAGTTTCTAAGCTCCTAGGAAAAGTAGATATAATGGAAAGAAAATTGGACTAGGAATAAAAACAAGTGTTTCTAATATAACTCCAAATGGATCCTTCTAAATATAGAGATCTAGGGTAATTTGGTCAGTGAATTAACGTTTCTGGAGTTCAGTGTATCATTGTAAAATGACGAGTGGAGAGAAAATTGAGTAAAGTTATCTAAGGTCCTCTCTTGCTCTAAATTTGAATAAATATATCTAAAATTTGTCCTATAAATTTAGATGAACACAGTCACTGTGGCATTCAATCCTGTCAGATCTTGGAAGCTAAGCATGGTTGGGCCTGGTTAGTACTTGGATGGGAGATCACCAGGGAACACCAGGTGCTGTAGGCTTCGGAGAAGGACCGAGCAACCCACTCCCAAAAAACAATCATCTGTTGAAAACCCTATGAATAGCAGAGAAGCACCAACAATACTGTTTTGCCTGTCATAGCTAGGGTTGCTATGAGTCGGACACCAACTCCACAGCAACTAATGACAACAACAATGCCATTGGCATATTTTCACTATTGTCAAATTAATTTCAAATGGAATACAATGTCCTATATAAATAAATGCCTTAATATATTGAATAATAGTATTAACTCTTATGAAGATAAAAGAAGAACAAAAAATTACTTGGCAATACCAAAACTTAATATTGCATAATAAAAGGAAAATCCATGATAGCAGCCATATTCCCTCCATGCTGTAGGTTTTGGGGTGGAAATCTCTGATTTGGGGAATTGGTGCCCAAACTACGTGGGACAGGGAGAACTCCAGGGAGGACCCCCAGGTTCCACTGCCTCTCAAACAATACAATAGGCACAGAATATTTTGTGGAACAGTCTCTTTGGGCATTCAGTGTCCCACTTAAACCCAGGACATTGTGGGGAGGTCCACAATTATCTACTCAATCAGCAAAAACTCTATACACTAAGCCAGACTGCTTCTGCGGATTGTGTGAAAACATTGCCGCCCTGAGTTCTATAGGGAGCACTGCTTCCTGCAGTGTCAACTTCATCCAGTGGAACTGGGTGTCCACAGCTCAGATTCCACTTGCAAGAACATAGAAGGGCTTTTTTTTTTCCTGTGTGGGGGTTTGAATCCAGGGACTTTTGCCTGATTGCTTTGTAGGTGCTGGACCACCACGCTGCGCCCCCAGCCCATATTTTTTACTTTTTGAGACAGGGCCTCGATGGGTTGCGCAGAATGCCTCTGATCTTGGGTTTGCGATCCTCCTGTCTCCACCCCCCAAGCCACTGGGATTGCAGGTGTGCACCTGACTACAAGTGTTTTTATGTGTGTGGGAGCGTGTATGTGTGAGTTTTTTTTTCTTTTTCCTTTCTATTTTTCTTCCTTTCTTCTTTTACTCTCTTCCCTTTTTCTATTCTCCTTCTCTTTTTCTTAAGCTATATATGTGTCTTTGCTTTAATTATTTTACCCTTAAGTCTTAACCTTAATTTTGACAGTAATTTCTATTACCCTCTGTCCTCTACCTCCTCTTTCCCACTCTTCTTTCACCAGATCCCCCCCCCTTTCTCACCTCACAGAAGAGAAACAAAATCTATCACCTCCCTAGCCCCTAGCTCCTTTGGATTTGGGCTGGAGGACTAAAGGGAGAACCACACAGACCAAAAAGCCAAGAATATACCCAGCTTATAAACTCAAATAAACACCAGAGATTCAGAACCATATGATCTCAAAGGAATAACCGAGGGACAAGTTCTGCACACTCAGGAGAGATGAATTCTACTTCTCCGACCATATTATGGGCAAACAAAGTAAACCTTCAAAAAACACAAAGGGGTAGGTGGATCTGAATGCCCCACAGATCAACACCCCCCAACAAATAACTCCAAGGACTCTCAATTCTTAGAGATCTCTGATTTGGAATTCAGAGTCATGGTTATAAACATGCTAAGAGAAATTAAAATGAATACTACAAGCACCCTGGAAATCCTTCAAAAGAAGAAATCTCACTTGGAATCTGTTCTATCATCCCAGTTAGAAATGATAAGGAAAAACCAAACAACACTCCTTGAAACTCAATCCAAGTTAACTGAATTGAACTCGGCTAAAGAATCCTTTTCATCAAGACTGGATGAATCTGAAATGAAGATTTCTGATTCTGAGGATGCCATAAATGAACTTAAATACAAACAGTCAGAAATGGTATCGATGATAAAAGTATTTTAAAATGATTTCCAGGAGAACTCAGTTAGAATGTAAAAACAAAACTTAAGCATTCAGACCATGCCTGAAGGAGAAGAAAGATCCACTGGAGGCCTTCAAAATCTAGTAAAGGATATACTCAGGAAAACTTCCCAAAGATAGTACAGGAAATGGATATATACACCACTGGCACATTCAGGACTCCTTTGGAGGCTGAGTTAAGTAGATCATCCTCGAGACACATCATCGCTCATGTGCTGCCATTAGAGACCAGGGAAGCTATCCTGCAAGCAGCAAGAGAGAAACCCCTTATTACTTGTAAAGCAAAACCTATTAAAATTACTGCAGACTTCACTATATCAACAGTTCAAGTTAGAAAGGAATAGACACAGATGATTCAAATCCAAAAAAAAAAAAAAAAAAAACCAACCAAACAAACAATCTCCAGCCAAGACTAATATATCCAGCAAAATTATCTTGGATAATAGATGAGGACTATAAGACATTTAATGTCATTGAAGCTTTTAAATAATATGCAACCACCAAATCAGCATTGGAGAGGATTGTAAATCAATTACAACATCCAGGAGAGTTAAGACAACCCTACAAAGGAAATCAAAGAACTGGTTAGTTGAAATGAGTGCAACCCAAGAAAGGACCAAAGCAAACATGATCCATAAATCAGTAACAAGTAATGATTGGGTATATAACAATAAATGCTACTCAATAGTCACTATTAATGTAAATGGTGTTAACTCGCCAATTAAGAGACAGAGGCTGGCTAATTGGATGTAAAAACACAAACCATCAATATGTGGTATTCAAGAAACTCATCTAACTCACAAAGACTGGAATAAACTGAGAGTTAAGGGCTGGAAAAAATGTATAGCCAGCAGGGGGAAACAAAAGAAAGCAGGTGCTGCAATTCTAATTTCAGATAGATTAAATTTCATTCCAAAACTAATTAGAAAAGACAAAGGAGGACATTACATTTTAATACAAGGAACAATCGATCAAGAATCAATAGCGCTCCTTAATATTTATGCCCCAAACATAGGGGCGCCTAGCTTTATAAGACAAAGCTTATGGAATATAAAGAACTTTACTGGACCAGCAACAATAATAATGGGAGACTTCAATATTCCACTTTTATCAAGAGAAAGGTCATCAAAATGAAAAATCAACAGAGAAACGTCACATCTAATCTCCACCCTAAACCAGTTAGATCTCACAGATATATACAGAATATTTCATCCACATCATGAGGAATACAGATTCTTTTCAGCTCGATTTGGAAAATTTTCTAAGATAGATCATATGCTACTCCATAAGAACTCCATCAACAAATACAAAAAAGTAGAAATTATCCCCTGTTCCTTATCAGATCATAATGGGATAAAATTGTAGCTCAAGAGCAAAAATAATTGCAGAAACTTTACAAATTCATGGAGACTGAATAATACACTGCTGAATGACCAATGGATCATTGATAAAATCAAATTGGAATTTAAAAAATTCCTACAATCAAATGATGATGAAAACACATCATACCAAAACATATGGGATACAGCAAAGGCAGTTTTAAGGGGAAGTTTATAGCATTAATGCCTTTATCAATGAAATAAAAAAGAGCCAAATAAATGACCTAATGACACATCTTAAGACACTAGAAATCCAACAAAAAATTAATCCTAAAAGGAACACCCAAAAGGAAATTACAAAAATAAAGGGAGAAATAACTAAATTAGAATCCAAAGAGATAATTCAAAAAATTAATAAGACTAAGAGCTGGTTCTTGAAAAGATTAATCAAATAGACACCCCTCTGGCTAACCTCACCAAAAAGAAAAAGGAAAAATCAAATGTAGTATGTATTATGAAAGACAACGGGTCCATAACCACCAACTTCAACTAAATACAGAAAATTGTCAGGGATTACTACGAGAGACTGTATTCCCCAAAATATGAAAATGCAGAAGAAATGGACAAATTTATTAACATGTATGACCTACCAAAGCTAACCCCAGATGAATTAACTGACTTGAATAAGCCCATTACATACACAGAAGTAGAAAAGGTTATTAAAATCCTCCCTACAAAGAAGAGCCCAGGTCCTGAGGGATTCACAGCAGAATTTTATCAAACTTTTAAAGAAGATATAATACCTGCCTTCCTCAAATTATTCCAAAAAATCAAAAAGGAGGGAATACTCCCAAGTTCATTCTATAAAGCTACCATCACCCTGATACCTAAACCAGGAAAAGATTCATCTAAAATAGAGAATTATAGACCCATCTCCATTATGAATCTAGATGCAAAAATATTTAAT
This sequence comes from Pedetes capensis, assembly GCA_007922755.1. NCBI lineage: Eukaryota > Metazoa > Chordata > Mammalia > Rodentia > Pedetidae > Pedetes > Pedetes capensis. Next base: position 21,692 of record VMDO01023923.1, read on the forward strand.
AAAATTCTGGCAAATGGAATCCAGCAGCATATAAAAAAGATTATTCACCATGACCAAGTGGGATTTATACCACAGAGGCAAGGCTGGTTCAACATACAGAAATCAATTAATGTAATCCAGCATATGAAGAAACTGACAAACAAAAACTACATGATTATCTCAATTGATGCTGAAAAGGCCTTCGATAAAGTGCCACACTTTTTCATGATAAAAATGCTGGAGAAAATAGGTATAACAGGCAGATACCTTAATATCATAAAGCCATTTATGACAAACCTACAGCCAACATTATACTAAATGGAGAAAAACTGAAACCATTTCTTCTTAGATCTGGAACAAGAAAAGGATTTCCTCTCTCTCCTATTCTATTTAACATAAAAATTGAAATCCTGGCTAGGGCAATCCGAAAACAGAAAGAAATCAAAGGGATACAGATTGGCAAGGAAGAGGTCAAATTATCATTATCATTATTTGCAGATGATATGATCCTATATCTGAAAAACCCAAAACCTCTACCAGAAAACTCCTTCAGCAAAGTCGCAGGCTACAAAATTAACACACAAAAATCAATAGATTTTGTTTACACCAATTCCAACAGGAAGAGAAGGAAATTTCAGGAAAAATACCATTCGCTATAGCCCACCTAAAAATTAAATGCCTTGGAATCAATCTAACCAAAGACCCTTCAGATATTTACAAGGAAAATTTCAAATCATTAAAGAAAGAAATAGCAGAGGACACTGAAAAAATGGAAAGAACTCCCCTGCTCCTGCATAGGGAGAACTAATATAGTAAAAATTGTTATCCTACCAAAAGCAATCTATACATTTAATGCAATACCCATTAAAATTCCACTGACTGACTTTACAGAAATAGAAAAAATTATCCAAAAATTCATATGGAACCACAAAAGACCACGTATAGCCAAAACGCTCTTAAGCTGCAAAACTAATGCAGGTTGAATCACAATCCCTGACTTTACGTTACGCTACAGGGCAGTGGTTGCAAAAACAGCTTGGTAATGGCAAAAAGATAGGCCCAAAGACATCTGGAACAGAATAGAAGACCCAGAAATACCTCAACACACCTATAGCCACCTGATTTTCAACAAAGAAGCAAAGCAAGTAAACTGGAAAAAGAACAGCCTTTTCAACAATGGTGCTGGGAAACATGGTCATCCGCATGCAGAAAAATGAAAGCTGACCCCCATCTCTCAATATACATGAGAGTTAACTCAAAGTGGATAAAAGATCTCAACATAAAACCAGAAACTTTAAAACTTATAGAAGGCAAGATAGACAATACACTTCATCATATAGGCATAGGAAAATATTTCCTTAAGAGGACTCCAATTGCTCAAGAAATTGCTACAAGAATAGATAAATGGGATTACATGAAAATAAAAAGCTTCTGCACAGCAAAAGAAACAATTAACAGAGTCAAGGAAACCCCCAAGGAATGGGAAAAAATCTTCACATTTTATACATCAGATAAAATTCTAATTACTAGAATTTATAAAGTACTCAAGAACCCCCCCCAAAAAAAACCCCAAATAACCCAATACACAAATGGGCAAAGGAACCGACTAGACAGTTCTCAAATGAAGAGATCCGTAATGCCATAAAACAAATGAAAAAAATGCTCAGTATCCCTAGCCATTAGGGAAATGCAAATCAAAACAATGCTGTGATTTCACCTTACACCAGTAAAAATGGCTGAGATCAATAAAACAATTAACAACAAATGTTGGCGAGGTTTCGGGGAAATGGGAACACTCTTACATTGTTGGTGGATCTGTAAATTGGTCCAACCAGTGTGAAAATGGGCTGGGATTTAGCTTAATGAGTAGAGCGCTGCCCTTCAGTCTCTGAGGTCCCGAGTTCAATTCCCAGCACTGCAAAAAATGGGGGAAGGGCCTGGCAATCCACTCCCAAGGCAATCCCGAAACAGTCAGCCATTGAAAACCCTATGAGGGTCACTATGAGTCAGATTCTGACTCGGAGGCACCTAACAACAACAACAACTGTGGAAATCAATATGGAGGTACCTTAAAAAACTAAAAACAGATCTACTGTAAGAACCAGCTATAATACTACTGGCAATTTACCCAAAGGGAGGTGGGTCATCATACCACAGAGACACCTGCAACTCCATGTTCAATGGTGCACTTTTCACAATAGCGAGGATATGGAATCAACCAAAGTGCCCTTCAACAGAAGAATGGATAAAAAAAACTATGGTACATATGCACAATGGAATACTACTCAGCAATCAAGAAAAATGAAATAAGGTCATTCGCAGCAAAATGGATGGAATTAGAGAAAATTATTTTAAGTGAACGAACACAAGCTCAGAAAGAGAAACACCACATGTTCTCACTCATATGTGGGAGTTGAATCAAAATTATAAGAAGGAAAAATCCTATTCAAAGGTCAGATCAAAATAAAACAGAAAAAAAAGCTAAGAATGGTGTCAATATAAATGGTCTAGAAAATGCATGCAAGTGTTCTGACAAGATAAAAATAAAGTTCACTATGGGAAAAATTTCCATCTTAAACAGAACTGGAACCCAAAGGCATATAGAAAAATATTACCAAGTAAATGATAGAGAAGACTTAGATGGGGAGAGGGGGAAAGCATACAAGAGGGTAAAGGGGAACCTATATGAATAATGTACATCAAAATGCATATATAGAAATGTCACAATGAAAAGCATGTCAGAATTAATCACATTAAGGTGTACATTAAAAATTTCCAATAAAAAACAAGAAAAAATCCAATTCTGTTGCTGATCATAGTGAATTTTACCTACAGAAATAAAATTTTCTTTTTCTCACAGTAAACTTTTTAAGTTTCTAAACAGTCACATATATTTTCCTCATTGTGTTAACATATTCAATAGATTACACAATACTAATAACCCTAAATATGATATAAAATGATATGCAATTTACTGAAAATATTAAGGTAATTATAATTATATATAAGTATATAAAGATATATGTAAAAGATATTATAATATATATTATAAAATATATAAAGATAATTATAAAGTTAAAATATTCTTTGAATCATCATAAGAGAGTATGCTCTAGTTTTCTTTCCCAGAGAATACTATTAGCATGTTAGCACTAAAAACTTTTCAAGTAATATAAAAGTAAAATCACTTCCTGGAGCCCTGAGCCAAGAAAGTATTTCCACTATTATCCTTATTTAACCAATGACCCAACATGCAGGCAAATCAAGAGATTTTCCACACCAAAACAGAAGGGTGGGAACAAGGTCACTGTGAGTCTAATAGTCAACTCTATTATTTTTTCTCTTAGTCACAAAACTATGATTAATGTAGCAAATGCAGTGTTATTACCTGATTATTTTCCCCTCTGGATATGACATAATTCTGTCTGTCTATTCACAAATATATTCCATGTGTGATGTTGATCCAGTCCTCCGCAAAACAGACCAGGACAGCATTATAGTATTTTTTTGTAAAGAGAAGAAAATCATCAAATTTATGTGAGCACTGAAAATGTAGATTTATATTTTTAAATGTCACATGCCATTTTAGAGAGAGCTCTGGATTTTCCACATGCAATATCACAATTGTCTTGTGAGGAAGACAAAAAATAGGAAAAGTAATGAGTGGTTGATCCTTCAAATGGCAATGATTCCTGATCTAAAAAGGGATTACTCAAACATTGATTTTATGATGATAACATTTAGGATTTATTTTGCTGAACTTAATGATAGGAAAGATTGTGTTTAGTTCCACAGGCAGTGAGTCATGTTTCATCCTTAGTGTTAAAGTCTAAGATCAACGATTAATGGCTGGAGAACGCTACTCATGATTGTTCCATCACAGAATGCATTTAATACACTATAATGATGGAATGTGGGATAAAAGACAAAGAAAGTGGTGTGAGAGAACTCTAAAGATCCTGTGGGTTATTGGCAAACATTAAATATTTATAAACTTTATGTATAGTTACTGAATTTCTGAGAAGAAAAGAGAGATAAATCCAGAAAATAAATGCCTAAAGCTTTTCTCTCCTCATGGTATATGTGTGCAGACACAAATTGCTCCTCTGTGTGAGTGGGGTGCATGTGATCATTTTGTATAAAGTATACTTTTCTTGAAATCATGTTGGGCTAAACTACTCTCGTCGATGTTTTTGTATGATACAATTCTGATAAATATTCATCCTACTAGCATGAAAATTCCATTAAAAATCAGGTTAAGTGTCATTTTTCTTATTGATCATTAACACCTTGATAACTGGGGAGGACAGTCCCTACCACACTTCCATGAACTAGTTTTTGGTGCAGCTCTCCGCTTCAGTCTGGTGGGGAGCTGGGAATGTAGTTCAGTGGCAGATAGCTTGCCTAGTATGTGCAAAGTACCAAAAGAAAAAAAAAAAAGAGTCCTCCTGTGAGTATTGAGTTGGTGGATTCCACATTCATTCAGTCACTGCCTATGACATTCTACCTTATTAAGCTCTCTACTCAAACAAAAGGGCTGGGATTTAGCTCAGTTGGTAGGGCATTGTGCTGCAGTCTCTGAGGTCCCGGGTTCGATTCCCAGCACCACAAAAATGGGAGAAGGACATGGCAATCTACTCCCTAGGCAATCCCAAAATAGTCAGCCATTGAAAAACCCTCTGAACATTGCTATGAGTCGGACTCAACTCGATGGCACCTAACAGCTCAAACAAAAGATTGTATACTATATAACTTTGGGGGGGTGGAGTCAAGATGGCTGACAGATAACACACGCCTTCTGTTCCGGAGTAATGGGAAGCCTCTATTAGGGGTTTGAAATTCAAATTGAATAAATAGAAACAGTGATAATTTAGTTTGAGAGATAGAGAATGAAACTAGGTGTACAATGAAATCAAGGATTTGGCTTCGGAGAAGCTACACAGTGGTCAGCAGTGGGACCACCGCCATTTCGCCATCACACAGACGGCGGATAGAATCCCGGAGACTTGGAGGGGACTTCACACACACGCACCCACGGGGGCCAGACCCAACATGGAATGCAACCTTGGCAGCACACTCTCACCCTGCCTGCGGGACACAAACTACAAATTCCGGGTGAGTCAGTTTGAAGTGGCACATGGAATCGCCATCTGTAGTGGCCACTGAGCTAACGGGGAAACCGGTGCCAGCGATCTGCATCTAGAGCTGAGACGCGCGCGGCTCCCTCCCTCCCGTTGTGGTGGGTCAGGTGTACAGACGCGATCTCCACAGATATATGGGCACACATATACCCGGATCCCAGACACACCAGAGGTGAGCCCAAGTCAACCCACTGTGCTATGGAGAAATCTGGGGTTTGTGGAGGCGACTGAGTCACGCACAGACGGAGAGCTCCTTTTCTTTCAGCAGAGCCTAGTGGCACAATTAGCCATAAGCAGAGCAGTTCCAAGCACGATCACAGCACATGACAAAATCTGTTTCAGATTCCCTCTGGGTCGGTGGGAGAGCATCCCGCCCAAAGGAGGATATAGTCTTCCCAAGTGGGTGGAAAGCTCTGCAAAAAAAAAACTCCACGATAGCAGCCATATTCCCCCCATGCTGTAGGTTTGGGGGATGAAATCTCTGATTTGGGGAATTGGCGCCCAAACTACATGGGACAGGGAGAACTCCAGGGAAGACCCCACAGGTTCCACTGCCTCTCCAACAATACAATCGTCACAGAATATTTCGTGGAACAGTCTCTTTGGACACTCGGTACCCGTATTAAATCCAGGATATTATGCAGCATTTTGCTATATCTACCCAATAAGACCCACTGTTATTGTGGATTGTGTGGAAACACTGCCACCCTGAGCTCTGTAGGGAGCACTGTATCCTGCAGTATCGACTCCACCTGGTCGAACTGGGTGTCCTCAGCTCAGATTTCACCTTCAAGAATTTATAAGGCTTTTTTTTGTGTGTGGGGGTTTGAACCCAGGGTCTTCAGCCTGCTTCTGCTTCCTTTGTGGGAGCTGGACCGACATGCTGTGCCCCCAGCCCACATTTTTTGTTTTTTGAGACAAGATCTTTCTGGGTTGCGCAGATCTCAGGCTTGCGATCCTCCTGCCTCCATCCCCCAAGCCACTGGGATTCCAGGCGTCCATCACTGCACTTGACTACAAGAGTTTTTATATGTATGTGGGAGTGTGTATGTGTGAGGTCTGGAATTTTATTTTATTTTATATAGATATTTTTTCTTTTTTTAATTTTTATTTTATTATTATTATTTTTTTTCTTTTTGTACAGGGGTTTGATCCCAGGGTCCTGTGCCTGCTTGTTTGGTAGGTGCTGGACTGCCATGCTGCACCCCAGGACCCCCTTTTTTTTTATTTTTGCTTTTTGAGACAGGGTCTAATTGGGTTGCACAGAACTTGAGCTTGCATCCCTCCTGCCTCTGACCCCCAAGCTACTGGGATTGCAGGTGTGCACCACCGCATCCGACTACAAGTGTTTTTATTTGTGTTTGGGAGTGTGTAAGTGTGAGATTTGTTTCTTTTCTTTTCTTTCTTTCTTTCTTTTCTTTTTTATTTTTCTCTTTTTCTTTCCTATTTTTCTTCCTTTCTTCTTTTACTCCCTTCCCTTTTTCTATTCTCCTTCTCTATTTCTTAAAGTATGTATGTGTCATTGTTTTAATCATTTATCCCTTAAATCTTAACCTTAACTTTAATTTTGACAGAAATTTCTATTAGCCTCTGTCCTCTACCTCCTCTTTCCCCCTCTTCTATCACCAGATCCCCCCCTTTTCTCACCCCACAGAAGAGAAGCAAAAGCTATCGCCTCCCTAACCCTTACCCCCCTTGGAGTTGGGCTGGTAGACTAAAGTCTCAACCACTCAGACCAAATAGCCGAGAACATACCCAGCTCATAAGTTCTAATAAGCACCAGAGATTCAGCACCAATTTCAAAGGAATAACAGAGGAAGAAGTTCTGAATAATCAGGAGAGACAAAGTCTATTTCCCAGACCACATTATGGGCAAATCAAGTAAACACCCAAAAACCACAAAGGGGCAGGATGGAGCTGAAGGCTCCACAGATCACAGACCCCCAACAGATAATTCCAAGGACTTGCATGCAATTCTTAGAGATCTCTGATTCGGAGTTCAGAGTCATGGTTATAAGTATGCTAAGAGAAATAAAGACAAATACTAAAAATACACTGGAGATAATTGAAAGAAAGATTTCTAATTTGGAAGCTGTTCTGTCATCCCAGTTAGAAATGATTAAGAAAAATCAAGCCACTTTGCTTGATACTCAATCCAAATGATCAGAATTGAACATGGCTAAAGAATCCTTCTCTTCAAGACTGGAGGAATCAGAACAAAGGATCTCTGAGTCAGAAGATGACATAAATGAGCTGAAGGACAAGCAATTAGAAATGGAGTCAACGATAAAAGTTTTTAAAAAAAGATTTCCAAGAGAACTCAGATAGAGTGAAAAAAAGAAATATAAGAATTATGGGTATTCCTGAATGAGAAGAAAGAATCACTGGAGGCCTTCACAACCTAGTAAATGATATCCTCAAGGAAAATTTCCCAAAGATAGCACAGGAAATGGATATATACACCACTGAGACTTTCAGGACTCCTTTGAAGGCTGACTTAAATAGATCATCCTCGAGACACGTTGTTGCTCGATTCCTGTCATTAGAGACCAGAGATGCTATCCTGCAAGCAGGAAGACAGAAGCCCCTTATTACTTATACAAAATAGCCAATAAAAATTACTGCAGACTTTTCCATATCAACATTGAAAGCTAGAAAGGAATGGACACAGGTGATTCAAATATTAAGAAAAAACAATCTCCAGCCTAGACTAATATATCCAGCAAAATTATCTTTGATAATAGATGAGGAATATAAGACATTTAATGACACTGAAGCTTTTAAACGATATGCAACCACAAAACCAGCACTGGAGAGGATAATAAATCAAATTCCACATCCAGGAGAGTTAAGACAATCCTACAAAGGAAATCAAAGAACTGGTTAGCTGACATGAGTGCAACACAAGAAAGGTCCATAGCAAACATGAATCATAAATCAGTAACAGGTAATGATTGGATAAATGACAATAAATGCTCCTCAATAATCTCTATTAATGTAAATGGTCTTAACTCACGAATTAACAGACAGAGGTTGGCTAATTGGATGAAAAAACACAAACCATCGATATGTGGTATTCAAGAAACTCAATCTAACTCACAAAGACTGGAATAAACTGAGAGTTAAGGGCTGGAAAATACCTAGCAGGAGGGGAACAAAAGAAAGCAGGTGTGGCAATTTTAATTTCAGATAGATTAAATTTCACTCCAAAACTAATTAGAAGAGATAAGGGTGGTCACTACATAGGAAAAATAGATCAAGAATCAATAATGCTCCTTAATATCTATGCCCCAAACATAGGAGCTCCTAGCTTTATAAGATAAACCTTATGGAATATAAAGAACTTTATTGGACCAGAATCAATAATAATGGGGGACTTCAATACCCCACTTGTGTCAAGAGACAGGTCATCAAAACAAAAAATCAACAGAGAAACATCAGATCTAATCTCCACCCTAAACCAGATGGATTTTACAGATATATACAGAATATTTCATCCACACGATGAGGAATATACATTCTTCTCAGCTCGACATGTTACGTTTTCTAAAATAGATCATATGCTAGTCCATAAGAACGCCCTAAACAAATACAAGAAAATAGAAATTATTCCATATTCCTTATCAGATCATAATGGGATAAAATTGGAGCACAAGAGCATGAATAATTCCAGAAACTTTACAAACTCATGGAGACTGAATAATTCACTACTGAATGACCCATGGATTGTTGATGAAATCAAATTGGAATTTAAAAAATTCCTACAACCAAATGATGATGAAAACACATCACACCAAAACATATGGGATACAGCAAAGGCAGTTTTATGAGGGAAGTTTATAGCATTAAGTGCCTTCATCAATA
>VMDO01023924.1:0-30688 GCA_007922755.1 Pedetes capensis
TCTTTGTTTTTATCTTGTTAGAACAATTACATGCGATTTCTAGTCCATTTATATTGACATCATTCTTATCTCCCCACCCCTTTTATTATGATCCGAACTTTGAACAGGATTTTTCCTTCTTGTAATTTTGAATCAGCTCCCTCATATGAGTGAGAACATGTGTTGTTTCTCTTTCTGAGCTCGTGTTCGTTCACTCAAAATAATTTTCTCTAATTCCATCCATTTTGCTGTGAATGACCTTATTTCATTTTTCTTGATTGCTGAGTAGTATTCCATTGTGTATATATACCATAGTTTTTTAATCCATTCTTCTATTGAAGGGCACTTTGGTTGATTCCATATCCTTGCTATTGTGAAAAGCGCTGCATTGAACATGGAGATGCAGGTGTCTCTGTGGTATGATGACCCATCTCCCTTTGGGTAAATTCTCAGTAGTGTTATAGCTGGGTCATATGGTAGATCTATTTTTATTTTTTTGAGGTACCTCCATATTGATTTCCACAGTGGTTGCACCAATTTACAGCTCCACCAACAATGTAAGAGTGTTCCCTTTTCCCTGCAACCTCGCCAGCATTTGTTGTTGTTTGTTTTATTGATCTTGGCCATTCTTACTGGTGTAAAGTGAAATCTCACAGTTGTTTTGATTTGCATTTCCCTAATGGCTAGGGATGTTGAGCACTTTTTCATGTGTTTCATGGCTTTATGGACCTGTTCATTTGAGAACTGTCTACTCAGTTCCTTTGCCCATTTTTGTATTGGGTTGCTTGGTTTTGGGGGAGTTTTTTCTTTCTTGAGTTCTTTATAAATTCTAGTAATTAGACCTTTGTCTGATGTATAAGCCTGCAGCCATAGCCCTGTGGCATCCGATCCCGTCAGATCTCGGAAGCTAAGCAGGGTGGGGCCTGGTTAGTACTTGGATGGGAGACCGCCAGGGAACACCAGAAGCTGTAGGCTTGGGAGAAGGACCTGGCAACCCCCTCCCAAAAATCAATCTGCCATTGAAAACCCTATGAACAGCAGAGAAGCACTGACAATAGTGTTTCACCTGTTGTATACAGGGTCGCTATGAGTCGGATACAGACTCGACGGCACCTAACAACAACAACAACTGATGTATAAAATGCGAAGATTTTTTCCCATTCCGTGGGGGTTTCCTTGACTCTATTAATTGTTTCTTTTGCTGTGCAGAAGCTTTTTAACTTCATGTGATCCCATTTCAGATTAGTAATTTCTAACCACAGATGTCAAAAATTATTTTGATAACCCATCCTCATAGATTTCCAAAGAGGACTTTACATTCAAACTCTGAATTAAAGCTGATGTCAAAGGGTAGATAATTATTCCACACAGAATAATTTCCTATCAGTGAAGTTTAGCTACTGCTCAATCCATTTAGGACTAGGATCAGGGGCCATTCAGTCACCTTAGTAGTTGCTGCAGTGTTACTTTCCTACCTTTAAATATGCTATTAAAAAAGTTTTTCACAGGTTATGTGAAACGGCATTTCTCTCCAATACACTCTACAAAGGATTAGGGGCCATTCAGTCACCTTAGTAGTTGCTGCAGTGTTACTTTCCTACCTTTAAATATGCTATTAAAAAGTTTTTCACAGGTAATGTGAAATGGTATTTCTCTCCAATACACTCTACAAAGTCATTGTGATTATAAATCACATTTTAAAAGTCAGATAAAGAGTGTCAAAGCAGCAACAGCATTCTGAGTATTGTAAAAATGCACAAGCACTCTGGGGGGCTGAAAGAACAGATCCAAGTTCAGAAATGATAGGCTACTCAATTTCAAATCTATGGTTACAGTCTAGTATAGTTCAGAGGTACCCTAACAAGAATTCTCACACTGGTGTCCTTCATACTCATATAACTTACAATTGTTTAGGTATCATACGGTCTGTCATTCTTTTCACTAGAAAGAGTTAATAGGTGGCACACACCTGTAATCACAGTGACTCTGGAGACGGAGCCAGGAAGATTGAGAGTTCAAGGTCAAAGGCAGCCTGTGTAACTTGGTGAGACCCTGTCTCAAGATAAAAAAATTAAAAAGGGGCAGGGGTGCAGCTCAGTAGTAGATAAAGCACTTTCAAAGTATCCATGAAGCTCTAGGTTCAGCCCCTCAATACTGCCAGAAAGAAAGAGAGAAAGGAAGGGAGGAAGGAAGGAAGGAAGAGAGAGAAAGAAAGAAAAGAGAGACAGAGAGAGAAAAGAAGGAAGGAAGGAAAGAAGGAAATAAAAGAATTGTAAGATCTTGTAATTTACACTCATATTTTCTTCATAGACCATAAAGATATCATGGTGCTTACTAACAGAAATAAACCAATTCATTCATTCAGTTTGTTTCTCTCTCTCTCTCTCTCTCTCTCTCTCTCTCTCTCTCTCTCTCACACACACACACACACACACACACACACACACACACACACACAAAGTTCCTTGACATCAACCTCATGAATTATTTCATACTTTAATCTCTGAAACCTTAACTTATAGAAATCACCTATTATTCTACTTTGATTATGAGGAATATATGAATCTGATGGGCTGGGATTTAGCTCAGTTGGTAGAGCACTGCGCTGCAGTCTCTGAGGATCTGAGTTCAATTCCTGCACCGCAAAAATGGGAGAAGGGCCTGGCAACCCACCCCCAAGGCAATCCCAAAGCAGTCAGCCATTGAAAACCCTATGAGGGTCGCTATGAGTCAGATACCGACACGACGGCACCTAACAACAACAACAATGAATCTGATAGTATGTTCAATGTGTTATAAAAGGGTCAGTTCAGAAGTGGTATTATGTTAACCAAGGAAAACACCATAATCTCAATTTTTGAAAAAAACTTAAGTGCATTTTCCAAACTGTTCAAATATGTAAATAACAAATGATTTATACAGAGTCAGGTTTGCAACAGGTCAGTAGTTCCTAAAAAGGGTAAAAATGTACCAACCCTTTGATCCAACAACTCCACGACTAGGTATATATCCAAAAGAATTAAAAGCAGGGACCCAAACAAAATACACCAATATGCATAGTTACAATACTCAAAATAGCCAAAAGGTAAAAATAACTCAAGTGTCCATCAAAAGAGAAATGAATAAATAAATGTAGTACCTACATACAATGGACTATTTATTATTCAAAAGGAGCAAAATTCTGATACATGCCACATGGATGAATCTTGAGGACATAAGCTAAGTGAAATAAGACAGTCACAAAAGGATAAAATATGACTCCACTTACATGAGGTACCTAGAGCAGGCAAATCCACAGAGACAAAAGTAGAAAGAGGTCACAGGCTGGGGACATCTTTTGTGGAGTTACTGTTTAATGGGTACAAGTTTCTGATTGGAAAGACAACAGAGTTCTGGAAATAGCAGTGATAGTTGAAAAACATTGTGAATGTAAACTTAATACCACTGAACTGTAACACATAAGTATGGTCAAAGTGGTAAATGTTATGTTATTTATATTTTACCATAATACAAAGGAAAAATTAGAAGAATTTTGTTTTGTTTTGTCTTATCTTTTTAAGACAGGGTCTCACTGTGTAGCCCAGGCTGGTCTCAAACTCGCCATCCTCCTGCCTCAGCCTCCTGAATGCTGGGATTATCGGCATGGCCAACATACCCCACTTAGAAAAGAGAAATAAACTAGGAAAAAAGGATCAAGTTGCCAAAGCATTTCCAACCTACGTCCAGTGTCCACGATTCTTTTTCTTTTACAAAAAAAGGAAAGTGGAGTCCAAACACCAAATTGGGTGCTAAGTGTGGCGCAGCAGTGCAGCCAGTGAGTGGACTCTGCAGCCCAGTCTATACTATGGGTCAGCTGATAGGACTTTGGAGTACAAGGTTGCCCACTGTCAGGGTAGCCTCCCAAGTCTACCTCCTTCTACAGCTCTCCTGTCTCCACACCAACACTCATCTGGACAATTTAATGATCACCACAGGGTAAAAGCCTTATCCACAAGATTAGCAGAAAAACCTACAAGCATCTGAAAAAGTAAATATCTTGTAGGAGGATCAGCAGATAACAACACCTTGTGCATAAAGCACATGTTTCCATGTCTGAATAGAGCAGGATATTTTCAGCGGCAAGTAATTCAGCCAACCAACCAATCAGTCAACCTGGGATAAGCCATAAGAAAATGTCTTCTCACACCGTGAAATCAAAGGCAGGGCCTAGAGATCCAGATGCATAGCTTATGATCAGCAACTCCATGGCAGAATCATGAATGCAAATTCCTTCTGTGTTTGTGCTGGGACAGTTTCAATGTCAGATTCATCTCAAGACCACCCCCATCATGGTCACACATCTATGCTTCATTATTTGTTCTCTCTCACTCACCCCAAACCAACAAAGTCTTTCCTCTGACTCAGCTAACCCTAGGTCATATGAACACCCCTGGGGCCTCAACAGTCACCAAGGGAAAACTATGCTCTCACCAGTGTAAGGGATAAATTCTCACAGCTGTTGGAGGGTGAAGGGGACATGAGGGGACAAATCTGCATTTTGTTATTAAGAAAGACTAAGGAAATAGATGTTTTCAGGCAACCAGCACTGTCCACTACCTATACGAGTGCTTCTGAAATGTCATTCTGCACATACAGCTCCCTGAGCATCTCACTATAATGCAGACTTGGGTTCAGCAGATCTGGGGGAAGGCGCAAGGGTCTACACATCCAACAAGCTCCCAGGCCCTTCTTTGGGCACAGGAACTACTCAGCAAGAGTCTGTTCCTCACCTGAAGAATGAAGTTAGCAGAGTGTCTGGGGGCCTCCTGAGATCATCACCTTCTGCATTTGGCCAGGCTGGCTGCCAGTATGACTTTGGATTTGACAAACCAGCACACCCCTCTCAGCTGCAGTGGGATGGATGTAGAGCACCATGGGTGACAAATTATCTAAGGCATCCAGAAACTAAGAAGCCTTTTACATAGAACACTTGGCAAAATAATCAATGGTAATAAATAAACAATGTGCTCTAACTCTAATGGCAAACCATTATGAATCTCAACTTTATCACGCCACCTGTCTGTTTCTACCCCTAGAGTAAAGGAAAACATGCTTCTTCAGAGAAAGGCCATCCTCCAGCAACACTAACCAAAGGACTCCATGCTAAACACCTGTGGAGCAAGTGACAGGTCCTTGGGAATCAGAGAGTCAGGAGTTGATCTGGCTCATCCGGAAGATGAGGTGGAAGGCAGAAAGTGTCAAGTGAAGAAGCTGAGCAGCATAGCTCATAGATTTTCCACAGCATCTCAATACCACTTGGCCCCACCAAAAACTGTCATTCTCCTGCCACCTCACCTATACTCACCTTCACAGCTACATAGGTGAAAACTGTAAAAGAACTGACAGTTTCCTTGGTTGCCGAAATAACCAAAGATTTTGTTCCCCACCAGTGCAGATTTCCTAGAGGATGTTCAATGCCACAGGAAATGCAGTGGACCAGAAATTCTAGGATCCAGGGCTGAGGGTGTAGCTCAATGGTAGTATACTTGCACAAGGTTCCAGGTTCAATCCCCAGCACAGGGAAGGAGGGAAGGAACGGAGGGAGGGAGGGAGGAGAGGGAAGGTAAGGAGGGAGGGAGGGGGAAAAAATGGAATTCCAGGATCCAGGTCTCAATCTCAGTTCTGCCACTTTACTAACCAGCTAGGTGACTAGATGACTATTTTCTGAGCCTCAGTCAGCTCATCTACAAAAAGGATGATGATAGCTGGCCTTCTCCATAAAAGTTGTGATGATTAAATAAAATGGTAGAGGAGGAAAGTCCTTACAAGTATGAAACACCCAAGCCATTACCGCTCAAAGTTCTCCATATGGAACAGAAGCCATAACTTTATTACAGAGACCTCTGTGATTCTGGCAAATTCTGCACATTCGGACTAAGGATGATTGGGCTCATGGCTCCTCCACACACCCTCAAGCCCACCAGAGTCCACAGTAGAAGGTATAGTAGTGCAGGGCACAAAACAAGGTCCTAAAGATTCTGGGAAGGCTGGCTTGAGTGTGCTGTTCTTCCATAGTTTATGACACCTATCGGTAGTTTGCAAAGAGCAGAGAGAAGACCACGAAACTATTACCTCAGTGCTAACTGGAACTGTTTCTAGTGAAAGAGAATGAGGAGCTCTCTGAAATCTCTCCTAGCTTCACCTCAGAGAAACTTTAGCCCAGATTCCACTGCTGACAAAGGCTCCATTATCACAGCTCCCACTTAATCCTACCAAGTATCACCACTGACCTCAATTAGCTAAGTTTATATAGCAGTCACCACTGACCATCTGCTGCAATCATGGAGCAATGCTTATTAAAAAGAACCAAAAATTACACTCCAATGGCAGTGAGCTCCAGGAGTGGGATTTTCTCCCTCAGTATAAAGTGCCTGTACTACTCTGGGAGGACAGGAAGGTCGCAGCAGGAGATAGCAGCATATTTTCTCTTGTAAGATGGGCTCACGTCAATCATAACTCTTAATTTTTAATATACAACTTAATGGGTCTCATTATGACATTTCCACACATGCATTTCACTGCACATTGCTTAGGTTCACTTCCTCCTTACCCTCTCATGACCCTCCTCCTTCATCCCCCCTCCCCACCAGTGGTCTCCTTTCTACTTGCATGTCTTTTTCATGAGTTGAGTATACCTAGCTATATATGTACATCCCAATTTTACCCTAACGGCAACATACATATTTTCTTTTCTTCCATTATCCTTTCTTCGGGCCACCTTCAATTATAACTCTTTATGGGAGTCCCTTTAACAGTCCAGCACTGATTTCTGTTGCTTTGAGACCTTTTTCAGTACCTACCTGACCATGGCCATGACACAGAGGTCTCAGATGAACAACCTTCATTTTCCCTCAATTTACATCTCTGCCTCCTAAGCACGGAGAAATGTTTTTGGTGTTGATAATACAAGCCAAAAGAGACTCAGACACTTGCCCTTGAACGACGAGCAGCTAAAGTAAAAGAAAGACATGACAAAGTTAAAAAACTAAACAGAAGATTGCAAAGGGCAGCTCAAGAAGACAAAATCCAATATTATATAACATATGCAAAGAGCTGGAGATAGAAAACCAAATGGGAAGAACATGCTCTGTTTTTCTCAAGCTTAAAAAATTGAAGAAAATTTCAAACCTTGAGTGGCAATAGTGAAAGATTCTACATGGAAAATATTAAATAACACAGGAGACATCAAAAGAAGATGGAAAGAATACACAGAGTCATTAAACAAAAAAGAATTGTTGCATATGATCAGGAACCAATGATACTGAAGGATGAGGTCGAAGCTGCCTTGAAGGAATTGGGAAAACACAAAGCTCCAAGAATTGATGGAATACCAATAGAGACGTTTCAATAAACAGATGCAGCACCAGAGGTGCTAACTTGTTTATGTCAAGAGATTTGGAAAACAGCTACCTGGCCAACTGACTGGAAGAGATCCATATTTGTGCCTATTCCCAAAAAAGGGGATCCAACCAAATATGGAAACTATCAAAAAAATCATTAATATCTGACACAAGTAAAATTTTACTTAAGATTATTCAAAAGCCACTGCAGCAGTATATACACAGGGAACTGCCAGAAAATCAAGCTACATTTAGCAGAGGGCATGGAACCAGGGACATCATTGCTGTCAGCTGGATATTAGTCGAAAGCAGAGAATATCAAAAAGATGCCTATCTATGTTTTAGTTACTATGGAAAGACATTTGATTGTGTGGATAATAACATAGTATAGATAACCTTGTGAAGAATGGGAATAGCAGACCATTTAATTGTACTCATGAATAATCTGTACATGGACCAGGAGGCAGTCATTGAAACAGAACAAGGAAACATTGCATGGTTTTAAGTCAAGAAAGATGTGAGTCAGGGTTGTATCCTCTCATCATACCTCTTCAATCTCTATGCTTAGCAAATAACTTGAGAACTGGACTTTATGAAGAAGAATGCAGCACCATGATTGGAGGAAGACTCATTAACAACCGGCAGTATGCAGATGACAACTCTGCTTGCTGAAAGTGAAGAGGATTTGAAACATTTACTGATGAAGATCAAAGAACACAACTTTAAGTATGGATTGTGCCTCAACATCAAGAAAACAAAAATCCTTACAACTGGGTCAGTAAGCAACTTCATGATAAATGGAGAAATGACTGAGGTTGTCCAAGATTTTGCTTCACTTGGTTCTACAATTGAGCACCATGAAAGCAGCAGTCAAGAAATCAAAAGACACATTGCACTGGGAAAAGCTGTTGCAAAAACAAAAAAAATCTCTTTAAAGTTTTAAAAAGTAAAGATGTCAGCTGGGCGCGGTGGCGCATGCCTGTAATCCCAGAGGCTCGGGAGGCGGAGGCAGGAGGATCGCAAGTTCGAGACCAGAGACAGTCTGCGTAACTTAGTGAGACCCTGTCTCAAAAAGTAAATAAATGGGCTGGGGGTGCAGCTCAGTGGTCCAGCACTTGCAGAGCATGCAAGCATGAGGGTCTGGGTTCAAACTCCAGTACCACAAAAAAAAAAAAAAAAAAAAAGGTAAAGATGTCACATTGAAGACAAAGGTGTGCCTGACTCATGTCATCGTATTTTCAGTTGCATCATATGCTTGTGAAAGCTGGACACTAAATAAGGGAGACAGGAGAACAACTGATGCTTCTGAATCATGGTGATGGAGACGAATATTTTGAATATACCATGAACTGCCAAAAGAACCAACAGATCCATCCTAGAAGTGTTGCAACCAGTGTGCTCCTTGGAAGCAAGGATGGCTACACTGTGCCTGACATATTCTGGACATGTTACCAGAAGAGTCCAATCCCTAGAGGAGAACATCATGTTTGGGAGAGTAACAGGTCAACAAAAAAAAGGAAGCCCCTTAACTAGATGGATTGACACAGTGTCTGCAACAACGGGCTTACACACAAAAAAGATCTTATACCTGACACAGAATTGGGGAGTGTTTCATACTGTTGTACAGAGAGAGGGTCACTATGAGTTAGACCCAAATTGACAGAACCTAACAACAACAACAATAACCATTGAACTACAGAATTACAAAGGAGTAAATTTATATCAACTTCCCAGAGCTAAGGACTTGGACAAGTTTTAGTGTGAGGTCCTGTTTCTTTGTATGTTTGTTTGTTTTTGGTTTCTTTGAGACAGGGTCTCATTATCTAGTGCAAGCTGGCCTCAAATTCACAATCGTGTCTCAACCTCCCACGTACTGGGATCATCATCAGCATGTACCACCATATTTGGCTCCACCTCTCTTAAGATACTCTTCATTATATAAACTTATTATATTATCACATAAACATCCTTACTACTTTCTCTGATTTTTCAGACTAAAATAGGTTCTCTACCTAGACTGATCACTCCCCTGAAGGCCTACTGCATCTCTACTCAATATCTGACTGCAGAACCTCTCTCTTCTTCATATCCCCTCAACTACCCTCCTTCCACTCTCTCTCCCTCCGACTCCCTCCCCACCCCCCCCCATGCATGTGTGTAACCATCTTAAAGAGCCACATAATGGAAGTTCTTTGGGGGCATATCCTTTTGAGTACTAGCTTCTTGGACTAATGGGACTTTTTTTTTTTTAGTGTTGCTAGAGACTGAAGGTAGGGCATATATTCTATTACTGAGCTACACCCTTGAACCCATGTTTTATTTTTCTAAGGATCAACCCCAAATTAAAGCCCTTGTAGTGGACACACTGTACATTGTTTTTCCTAATCTAGCTCCCCTTTCTCCTTTGGAGAGCCTAAATAAAAATCTCTGAGGGCAGGAGATATAGCTCAGAGGTAGTGTTCCTATCATGCATGTGGCCCTGAATTCAATCCCTAGCACTGCAAAAGGGAAAAATATAAATAAAATAAATAAATAACCACCTGACTTCCCTGGGCCAAGTGTGAGCACATGCCCAAATTAGGCCAAACAGACTTCTGTCCTCCAGATATGGGAATCTTAAGGTCAATAACAGAAGCATGAGCCACAGCTGAAGGTGACTCATCCCAGGAAAGCCATGAAAAGCCCAAGCCCTGGTTTTTTCGGAGACCTGGAGGATCCACGCCACACCCTTCCATAACTCCCTTTCTTGCCATATTTTTCTGGCTGTTTCTATGCAGGTCAACAATATACTCTGATTTAACACAACAAAGTAATATTGTACTATGTAAACAAGGCCAGTAATGTGGTCCAGAGTAATAATATGTTTATTAAACAATCTACTAAACCATTCGGAGTTCAAATGGTGACTTGGTAATGAAGTTAAACTTCTTACCTCAATAACTAGGCTCCTCTGTAATTAATTTTTCTTCAAGGTTTAAAATTGCATACTTGGTTTCTTAGCATAAAAGGGAAATGCCATGGAATAAAAGAAAAACTGAAAACTTGCAATATTTTTAAGCCAAAAGGAAAGAAACTTATCATCAACAACTGCGTAAATGAATGTTTATTGATAATGAATATATTCACATTAACATCTATTTAAATTCATGTCAGTTCCACCCAGAACCCATACCCTCCCGAATCCATCTGCTAACATATTCTTCAAATTATTCCTGTCTTGTTATACTGATAACTATAAGTTGAAAGAAAACATAAAATGTGAATTTTTAAAAGCATTTTGTATGTTCAACATTAGTAGGCATCGTTGTTAGGTGCCATCAAGTCGGGACTGACTCATAGTGACTCTATCTACAACAAATGAAACACTCTCCAACACTGTGCCATGCCCGGCACTGTCAGTGCTTCTCTGCCATTCACAGGGGTTTCAGTGGTAGATTGTTTTGGGAGTGGGTTGCCAGGTCCTTCTCCCTAACCTGCAGCACCTGGTGTTCCCAAGCGTTTTCCCATCCAAGGATTAACCAGGCTGACCCTGCTTAGCTTCCAAGATCAGGTGGGGTTGGATACTAGGGTGCTATGGCTGCAAATTATTAGGCATTGTTGTTGTTGTTGTTAGGTGCCGTTGAGTCGGTATCCAACTCCTAGTGACCCCCATAGGGTTTTCAATGGCTGACTGTTTCGGGATTGCTGTGGGAGTGGATTGCCAGGCCCTTCTCCCATTTTTGCGGTGCTGGGAATTGAACTCGGGACCTCAGAGACTGCAGCGCAGTGCTCTACCAACTGAGCTAAGTCCCAGCCCCATGATTATGTTAGCAGCAATGATTTTATGATAAAACTTAAGTACATTTACCCACCCCCACAATAAAGTTTTAGATTCTAAAAAATGATTAAAACCATAATTTTAATAATTTTAATTTTTTTTAATTTTAATAATTTTAATAATTTTAATAAAAATGAGATATCACTTCATACTAACAACTGCTATAATCAAAATGACAATAAATACTCTAAGTGTGGGTGAGGATGTAGACCAAGTTGTTGTTGTTGTTGTTAGGTGCCGTCCCATCAGTATTCAACTCATAGCAACCCTGCATACAACAGGCAAAACACTACTGTCAGTACTTCTCTGCTGTTCATAAGGTTTTCAATGGTGGATTGATTTTTGAGAGTGTGTTGCCAGGTCTGTCTCCCAAGCCTACAGCACCTGGTGTTCCCAGGCAGTCTCCCATCCAAGTACTAGGCAGGTCTGACCCTGCTTAGCTTCTGAGATCTGACGGGATTGGATACCACAGGGATATGGCTGCAGGTGTAGACCAAGTAGGACTGTCATACACTGCTGCTGGGAACAGCCATTTTGGCAGTTTCTTACACAAAATCTTTCCATACAATCCAGTCACGTTCTACTGAATAGAATTGAAAACTTTTGTCCACACAAAGACACATACACGAACATTCACAGCACATTAGTCATTAACAGACAAAAACTGAAAGCAATTCAAATGTTCAGCAACTTGTTACTGGGTAAACAAAATGTGCTATATGTCAGTAAATGCAACACTACTCACCAATATAAAGAAATGACTGCTGATAAATGCTACAACATGGAATAACCTCAAAAACATTGTGTCAAATGCTGCAGATCATTTAAGATGAAATATCCAGAAAAGACAGAGTTACACAAACAGAAAGGGCTAGGCTGGGCTAAGAGACATGAACAAGTGAACTGGGTGTATAGGGGGGGTAATGGCTGCACAACTGTATAAATACATAAAAGTCTTATTCACTTACAATGGGTGATTTTTGTGGCATACAACTATACTTCAAAAAGGCTATTTTTAAAAGCACTTTTAATTTTCCCAGTCATTTAATGCTTAAATATTATAACCATGTTTGTAATTTCACATGCTACTTTTTAAATTAACAATGAAAACTGATTGGGCTGTAATATACCACTTTTACAATTACAAATTTTCACTACATTTTAAGGTATCATCAGGTATTTGATTTAATTAATTC
This sequence comes from Pedetes capensis, assembly GCA_007922755.1. Taxonomy (NCBI): domain Eukaryota; kingdom Metazoa; phylum Chordata; class Mammalia; order Rodentia; family Pedetidae; genus Pedetes; species Pedetes capensis. Next base: position 12,372 of record VMDO01023924.1, read on the forward strand.
ATTCATCCATCCATTCATTCATTTTTGTAGTACTAAGGAGCTGGACCCAGGGCCTTGCACATACTTTGTTCTACCACTGAGCTGTACTCCTAGCCCCTTTCTTATTTTTTTAGTTTGAGATAGAGTCTCACTGAGTCATGCAAGCTACCTCTGGCCTCAAATCTGCAATTCCCCTGCCTCAGCCTCTCAAGTTGCTGGGATTACAGGTGTGGGCCACAACAGCTGGCTTATTTTTATTTTTTAAATTTGTTTTTGTTTTTTTGTGTGTGTCAGAAACTCACTATATTGCCCACACTGGGCTCAAACTTGCAATACTGCCTCAGCCTCCTAAGTAGCTAGAATCACAGGAGCATCACTGTGCCCCATTCATCATGCATTTTAAATGATCTTCTATTTTTGTCTATTTATGCAATTTCAAATTTTCTGCTAGTAAAAAACCCTTTCTTCCTTTCTTTTTTTCTTTTTTCTTTCTTTTTCTCTTTCTTTTTCTTTTTTTTTGGTTTCTTGAAACAGCCCAGGCTGTCCTAGAACTTACTACGTAGACCAGGTTGGCCTCGAACTCGTATCAATCCTCCTGTCTCAGCCTCCTGAGTGCCAAGTGCTGGGATTACAGGTGTAAGCACCACAGCTGGCACTGCCAAAATCTTTTCACATCATGTCTTCTCTACTCTTTTAGGTTTGAGTTACAGAAGTGGAAATTGTAGATTACAAATTATAAATCAGTTCAGACTTGGTACATCTGCTAAATTCTTTTCCTAACAGATTCTGTCAATTTACTTTTCTCTTTTAATAATTACCTCTTTGCTATTGTTGCCTGTTTTATCAAAACGCCAAGATAATTCTGTCAACTGGACCCAAAGAATTCCACCTGGAATTTTGATTAACAGTATCAAGGCTATATACTAATATGGAAAGTTGAAGAAGCTCATAAGAAAGAAATATTCATATTTGACTTAAACAATTTACCCAGTCACCTGGAAGCTTCATTCATCCAGAACACAGCTTTTCCTCATGTCAAAAAATTGTTCCTGCACTGACTCCTAAGGAAGAAATGAAATACTCTGCTTGCCCCCTATCACCAAAACAACCAAAGTCTACATTAATGTGGACTAGAAGGTTCTGTATTAGCATCTACATACATAATAGTTTATGGCAACAGCCACAGAAATATATTTCACTAAACCAAACAAAAGATAATGTATTACAAATAAACTGTATCGTCATTAATTTATTTGGCAAGTACTTGTTGAATATCTATTATGTGCTGTGTGCTGTTACACGAGTGTCAGATACATAAGTATCCCCAAAAGCAAAAGAAGTTTTTTGTAGGAAAATATTACATTGTTGGAATTTAACTTTCTATTAGTCTCATATTTTGACTTTTACCCCATTTGTTCAGTTAATCTCTAGCAATTTGAAAGCATGATTAAATTTGACTGAGCAAAAGAAAACTTCCGTTTAAAAAGTTCCCAAGCCCTGTATCCTTGGAGTTCCCATCACCCTCCACATTCCTGAACCTATCACCCACAACTTCCTTCATAGAAAGCATTCTAAATGACCAGGAGTTTTTTTGGTTTTTGCCTTTAAAAATCAAAAGGGCTCCAGCTTGGAAAACACTTCTTTTTAAGTCTGTTCTCATGGGTCCAAATGACCCTTATGGGAAAAAACAGACTTCTGAAATTATAAAGAATCACTGGAACTTTTTCACTTTTGTTGAATTCAATATAGTATTAAAATTAAGCATTGTTTTCTACACTTCACCAATATCCTTTGTCATAAACACCACTCCCAAAGAGAAGGCTCCTGATAAATGCTGTAAAATTCAGGTCTCCAATGTTGCAATTTTCATCAGTATAAAACACACACATACTCATGGTTAAAACATTCCATTACAAAGCACAAATAAAGTTATTTAAACAGACATCTGCAGATGTGTCATGCTTTGTACAGATTTGGGAAATGTCCAAAAGACAAAATATGTTCTCATTTCCCAATGCAGGTTAGCCAGCACTTAAAAAATAAACAAAACAAAACAAAACAAAACATTAAGTCCAGAAATGTCATGAAATTGTTCCAGAAATTAGCCTTACACTCACCTCAAAGTTACATCACTGTAACCTGTAATTCTGGTCCATCTTATAAGACAAATAATCTAGTGGCTTACATTTGTAGTTTTTAAAAATTTTTAAACAAAAGTTGGGCGCGGAGGCACATGCCTATAATCCCAGCGGCTCGGGAGGCAGAGGCAGGAGGATCATAAATTCGAGACCAGAGGCAGTCTGTGTAACTTGGTGAGACCCTGTCTCAAAAAGTAAAAAAATGTGCTGAGGGGGCAGCTTAGTGGTCCAGCACTTGCAGAGCATACAAGCACGAGGTCCTGGGTTCAACCCCCAGTACCACAAAAAAATATAAAATAAAAATTAAAAAAGAAACATATTTTCATTATTATCCTCAGTCATGTAAATATATTCCCTAAAATGGGCTAAGTACAAACCCAATTTTCCAGATTCTGAGGGGCTAGTCACAAAGCTCTTACTTTCTTGGACTTACTTTTGAAAAGAAAAAAGCAGCCTCAAGCCATGTTTAAAAAGGCTTCATGACTATTACAAAAACACTACTAACCCACACAAGACTGCTTATGTGGTGCATGAATCATCCCATCTCCAGACTCTAAGCAAGACTTCTCTCTATTCCCTCAAACACCCTCCACTGTGACAAGATCTATGTTGTATGCCAAAGAAAGACTCTGTGATCCACTAAAACCCTAGGGAACGAAAACATTCTAATACAGACACTGACCTCATTTCCCCACATACTCTGAATGAGGAAAACTAACAGAAGTGAATAAACATTTGTTTAGTTCTAAGATTTCCTGTTGGAACAACAGGCATTCAACACAAGACTAAGGAACCAGGTTAAAGTTTAGTCTGTAGTCATGTGCATTAGCTTCTAGGCCATATGAAGAATAAGTCTAAGCTGGACAGAAGACATAAGCATACTGCCAAAGGTCCCCTTTGGCTAGTTACAGGCTTAGCACGGGCCACTTTTATCTGGGATGCTCTGCTTCTCTCTGGAGACAGTAAGTACCTAGAAAAGCATCCAGCCTCTTGGAGCCACCACCACCAAGCCAACTTGTGCTAGAGGTACCCTCATGATCCTGTGCATCTCAGGGTCTGAAAGACAGGCATTCTCAACCTCATCAAACTCATGTCCTGCCTGGCCATGTAACCACCACGAGCCATAACTTGGCCTACTGCCCCAAAACTTTATTCATTTACATTTTTATTTTTTGAGCCAGTGTTTCACTGTGTAGCCCAAGTTATCCTAGAAGTTGCTATGTAAACTAGGCTGGTCTTAAACTCATGTCAGCATGAGGCAGGATAGAAACATAGGGAAATTTGGGGGACATGGAAAGAAAGGGAAAGAGCTTTCATCTCAGGATCTGGTTTGAATCTCACCAGCTGAGAGTCAAGAACTCTGACACAACTACCAAGAAGACTGCTGTGAGGTCTGCCTGCACAGAGACATTATTTTGAGAGACACTGTAAATAATGAAAATGTTAAAATAGCAACAAGCCATGCTTGGGGTCAAAACGTATGTAATCTAAGTTTAACCTTGTCTTCCCCTCTGTCCTTCTGTGCTTCTTTGAGACATACGCAGGCACTCCCTCAGGACTCTTTTCTTAAACTTATGCAATGGACCCTATAATCTCATTTTACTAAAGGGAAGTTCTTCCAATAGAAAAACCTAAACAACGAAACTTCTTTTGATTTTACTGGCATATCCTGAAGCCCATAACAGGAGCCTTTCTACATGGAGCTTGAGGCTTGCATCACACTAGGTGCCCAGAGCTGTGCTCCCAGGACTGACATCACAGGGGCCTCCCTAGGTTAAATAGAACTGGACTGCTCACTCTTTTGGTTGCTGCTTCTTTACTCTCTTGGAAAGTTCTCGTAGGTGTCTTGGATGCCCGCCCCCCCACTGAGTGCCCATATGTATTCTAAAGTCTATACTTAATAAACTCTAGAACTTTGTTTCACTCTCTCTGAAATCCTTTTCTGTGACAAAGCCAAGGACTAAGCTTAACCTGAGTGGACGTGTCAACCAGGGGAGGTTGCTCCAGCTGGGCGGCCACATTGAGCTGTGCCTCTCTGCTGTTGTGTCACTGGTGACATTTCCTTCTGCCTCAGCCTCTGAGTGCTGGGATTACAGGAGTGCATCAACATGCTGGGTTCTGAAGCTTAAAGTTTACACTACCAGTAAATGTGGAAGCAGCAGTCTAACTGCGACACCATCTCATGTTGAAGCCAGAGTCTGCTACTTTGTCATCCAAAGGATGGGGGAAAATTTATTCAATATTTATATTAAATTTAAATTTAACTTCAAAATACAACACCCTCTAATGAACTCTATCATCCTTTCTCCTTATCTTGTAATGAAATTGGAACTCTGAATCAGTCATCTCATAGATTGAGTCACATAATTCACAACATAGGCATGAGTCACATGGACACAATTACAGTCAGGGAAACATCTGCTGGAAAGAAAAGTATAATTCAAAGGCAAGTGTTGTTAAGAGAACTGTATTCTCCATTTAAAAATATGGACATCAACTCAGATATGGTGGTACACGCCTATAATCCCAGCTATTCAAGAGGCAAAGGCAGGAGGATGGTGAGTTCAAAGCCAGAAGCAGCCTGAACAACTAGGTAAGACTCAATGCCTCAGAATAAAAACAATAAGGGGCTAAGGGTGCAGTGGTAGAACATTTTGCCTGGCATATGCAAGGCCTTGGGTTCAACTCCCATCTCCAGCACAGACACACACAAAAAATACATCATTACCTAGCGTGGTGGCGCATGCCTGTAATCCCAGTAGCTTGGGAGGCGGAGGCAGGAGGATCGCAAGTTCAAGACCAGAGGCAGTCTGCGTAATTTAGTGAGACCCTGGGTCAAAAAGTAAAAAAAAAAAAAAATGGGCTGAGGGTGCAGCTCAGTGGTCCAGCACTTGCAGAGCATCCAAGCGCAAGGCCCTGGGTTCAACCCCCTGTACCGCAAAAAAAAAAAAAAAAAAAAAAAAAACCCATTAATCCCCCAAGGTACTTTTCAATAGTTCCTATCCAACTTACTTTGCCTTTTGGAGATTATCTTCCTTTCATATCTATCAATGATCAATATTTCAAATCCTTCTAATATGAGACTATTTATAGCACTGCCTGTAGCCATACCACTGCGGCATCTGATCTCACCATCGGACCTGGTTAGTACTTGGATGGGAGACCACCTGGAAACACCAGGTGCTGCAGGCTTGGGAGAAAGACCAGGCAGCCCACTCCCAAAAAACAATCAGCCATTGAAAACCCCATGAATAGCAGAGAAGCACTGAAAATAGTGTTTCACCTGTTATACATAGAGTCACTATGAGTTGAATATTGACTCAACAGCACTAACAACAATTTATAACACTGAGTTTAAAAAAATTTTCTTAAAGATCATCAAAATTAGAGACAGATTTGCTAAGGAATGCAGCAGGTTCAGCTATACATAACCCCAATATTTACTACATTCTTCGATGGAACTGCAATCAACCAAGGATTAAGGATAATTCAATGTGACTGGGAAGTTATCCCTACTCCTGTGGAACCAGAGAAGCTAATGGCAACATGCACTTAAAGAGGGAAGCAACCTGAAAGGAAAAATCAGTAGTGGAAGTCAGAAAATGAGACACTTCAACTCTACCATAGATACTGTACTTTTAGGGGCATATTCTACGTCCAGTATCATATAAAAGTGGTATATAGTAAAGCAACAAACATATTACTAAGCAGCAAACTGGACAGCATTACACAATAAACATAAAAGGGATTTGCAATCTGTAGACTTTATCACGAGGGTCCTGACAGTCAATAGGAATGCTTTTCTTTCTAAAAGTACTATAGATGAGACATGAAATATCTTAAATAATCATTAGGACTTCACTACTTTGTAATTCCCCTAATAAATCAATCTATTGCCCATTTTTGTATGGTCTCACTAAAATAGTTCTCAAAATGTTCACATTTCTTTATTGAAACAGGGTCTCCCTAGAGTTAGCTGGGCTGGCCTCAAATTCTTGATCCTCCTCCTTTAGCCTCAAGGATACTGTGTTTATAGGGGTGAGCCCCCATTGTTGTTGTTTTTGTTGTTAGGTGCCATCGAGTCGGTATCTGACTCATAGCGACCCTCTGTACAACAGGGGAAACACTATTGTCAGTGCTTCTCTGCTGTTCATAGGGTTTTCAATGGCAGATTGATTTTTGGAAGGGGGTTGCCAGGCCCTTCTCCCAAGCCTACAGCTTCTGGCGTTCCCAGGCGATCTCCCATCCAGGTACTAACCAGGCCCAACCCTGCTTAGCTTCGGAGATCTGACGGGATCGGATGCCACAGGGCTATGACTGTAGGCGTGAGCCACCATGCCCACCTCATTTTCACATCTATTAATGAAATCTCTATTCCTCAGGAAGATCACAGCTTGATGCCTGAGCCAGCGGGCATAACTTAGCAAGAACTTGACTCAAAATAAAAAATAAAAAATGGGCCATGGTGCAGCCCAGTAGTAGAACACTTGCAAAGTATGTCCCAGGCCCTGGGTTCAGCCCCTAAGTATCACCAAAGCAACAACAGAAGCACCACACACACATAAAACTATTAATGTGCATGGGGACTATTATACATGTTTGACACAGTAACTTGTTTAGTCCTATGACAACATACAAGAAGAGCAAGTACTACTGCCTTCCTTTTACATGAGAGGCAGAACTTAGGCAAGTGCCACCAGAGAGGACGTTGGGATTTGAATATAATTTAGTTCCAGAACCAATATTCCTACCCTCAACCTGTGTCATGTCCTATTTGTAATATCCAGTCAGCATAGATCAGTGAAAACCTGGGCTCTTTTCACTTTATATAGTAAAGGTGAGCTGGTAAAGTCACAACTTGCCCCAAGGGTCCAAGCACCCAAGGTGGAAAAATCCTTTTCCTGGGAGTCAAGTTACTAGCACATGAGCTGCAGCTCTGTCCTCTGCTGGCCTTACACCATGAGCGTAGCTTTTAAGTTTCCAAATTTCCCATTCTTAAGGTGAAAATAAGCCTGCAGCTGTAGCCCTGTGGCATCCGATCCCATCAGATCTCGGAAGCTAAGCAGGGTCAGGCCTGGTTAGTACCTGGATGGGAGACCGCCTGGGAACACCAGAAGCTGTTGGTTTGGGAGAAGGACCTGGCAACCCCCTCCCAAAAATCAATCTGCCATTGAAAACCCTATGAACGGCAGAGAAGCACTGATAATAGTGTTTCCCCTGTTGTACAGAGGGTCGCTATGAGTCGGATACCAACTCGACGGCACCTAACAACAATAACAACAACAAGGTGAAAATAAGGATATTCAAATTTACTCTAACTCAGTCACGAACTTATTGAGAACCTGTCATGCACCAGGCATTGTTAGATTTTGGAACACAAAGGTAAATGGGGTAAATCATTTCCTTGAAGAGATCCAGTGAAAATCAGGAATACACAGTGTCTGGGAAAACGACACTGGTTATAATAAGTCTACACAATTTTCAATGGCACATAGGTAGGAAGACAGCTGTTGATCTTTTAGGCAGACATGTAAGATTTTAAATGTTTTATTTGAGATCATTATAGATTCATGTGCAGTTCTACAAAATAATACTGAGAGATCCTATGTGTACAACACTGTTTCTCCCTAAGATAGAATCTAGCAAACAACCACACCACCACAATCATGATCCCAGTAGTTGTGCAGAGAAGACACAGGACAGCTCCGTCACAAGGTCCCTCCTGTTGCTCTTTTATATCTACATCACTTCACTTCCACTCTTGCCCCATCTCCACTCTCTCCTAACCCCTGGCAACCACTAATACTTTTTCCATCTCTATAATTTTGTCCTCTAGAGAATATTACATAAGTGAAACACACAATTGTGACCTACTAAGGTTGGCTTTTTTTTTCCCACTCAACATAATGCCCTATAGACTTATTCAAGCAATTGCATATATCAGTAGTTCATTCCTTTTTATTGCTGAATAGTATCCCATGATACGGATTTAACAATTTAACCACACCATTTAACCGTTTAACCAGCTGAAGGATACCTGGGTTATTTCTAGAGTTTGGTACTACAGAGGAGAATTTTCTACAAACATTCCTATGCATGTTTTTGTGTGAGTTTAAGTCTTCATTTCCCTGGGATAAAGGGTCAGCAGTGCAATTGGTAGCTCAAGCCACATGGTTAGCTCAAGAAACTGCCAACTGTCTTCTGGATTGGCCATATGACTTTACATTCCAACCAGCAATGAGTGAGTGATCCAGCTCCTAACATAATTACAAGTTCTAAGAATTGACAAGGAAACCTTTCAGGAACCACTAATTTGCCTACCACACACTGTTCTTATTTTTCTGAGTTTTTCTTTCTTTCTTTTAAAATCATGAATGAGTACTGGTTTTTTTTAACCTTCCAGTTAGTAGTTTTAATTTTAAATTAATTAATTATTTTTTGCAGTACCAGGGAGTTGAACCCAGGGCCTCACAAATGCTTTGCATCCTCTTTACCACTAATTCACACCCCCAGCCCTGAGTAATGAATTGTATCAAATGCTTGTTCTGCATCAGTTGATACAATCATACTATTTTTTTCTTTAGCTAATTTAGTATATTACAATAAGTGACTTAAATGTTAAACCAGCTTTGCATTCCTGGAATAAACATCACTTTATCACAGTATAATTCTTTTTCTAAATTATAGAATTATATTTGGCCATATTAAGGATTTTTTACATCTGTCTTCATTACAGATACTGCCAGTGGTTTTCCTTTTTGTGCCTTGGTATATCAGGATATATCAGCTTTTAAAACAAATTGGGAAAGGTTCCTTGTTTTCTGAAAGAGATTGTGTGCAAGTGATGTTAGTTCTTCAACATTTGGTAGAATTCATCAGTGAGACCACAGGACTCTGGAAATGTCCTTTTTGGGAATCCTAAATACAAATTCAGTGTCTTTAAAGGTTTTAGATCTATTCATGATCTATTTCATGGTGGATGAGTTGTAACAGATTATCCTTTCTGAGGAAATGTTCCATTTCATCTGAGTTGTCAAATTTATGTGTCATTGTTCACAGTATTCCCTCATCCTTTTGATGTCTGCAGGGCAGAGACAACACCTGACTTACTCTTGACATTGGTGATTTATATCTTTTCCCCCTTTTGTCAGTCTAAGGGTTTGTCAATTTTACTATATTTTCAAAGAAATAGCTCCTTTCACTGATTTTTTTTTTTAACCAGGGCTTCCACCTCTCGTTTCAGGATTCCAATTATACCAATGCTAGACTTCTGTTACAGTTCCACTACCCTTGCCTCCAGACTCCTTTCTCTAGTACAAACTTCTTGTTTGTTGTTGTTGTTAAGTGTCACAGCGACCCTCCTAGGGTTTTCATTGGCTGATTGTCTGGGGATTGCTTTGGGAGTAGATTGCCAGGTCCTTCTCCCATTTTTGTGTGCTGAGGATCAAACCCAGGTCCTCAGGGGGTGTAGAACAGGCACTCCATCAACAGAGCTAAACCCCAGCCTGTAGTACAGACCAATCTCTATTATTTTATCATCCTGTTCACTGATTCTTCCCTGTGTCCCCTTCAATTAAGTCTATCCACCAGGTTTTCTTTTTCTTTGGCTGTTACCAAATTTTTCAGTTATAAAACTTCCATCTGGTTTTTTATATCTTCTATTTTATTCATTTGTTTCAGGTATGTTCACAATTGCTCACTGAAGTGTTTTTATCATGGCTACTTTTAAATCTTTGTCAGATAATTGTAAAATTTCATCAGCTCAGTGTTGGTACCTATTTATTTTCTTTTATTATGTTTTAAGATCTTCCTGTTCCTAATGTGAGAAGTGAATTTCTACTGAAACCTGGACAATTTTGTATTATGTCATGAGAACAGAGCTTATCTGAACTTCCTGTTTTAACTGTCCTTCTCTTGATACCTCTCTGACAGTGAAACTGCCTCATTACTGCCAGATGGAGACAGAGGTCCAGGTTCTCCATTTTGCCTCTGTTGATACCCAAGAAACAGACTCCTCATATTGCTGGGCACCGGCAAGTTCTGGTTCCCTTTGTTGGCTGCATGGACACTGCAGTGATGGAGAAGGGTGGTCATTACTGGCCAGCAAGAAGGAAAGTCTTGCCTCCCTTCCTGGCTTTCCCTGACACGACCTTGTGTTCCAGAATGGAAAGGGTGCAGGTCCAGGCTCACCCCTTGAACACTGCTGGCCTGCGTAGAGTGGGGCCACTGTTTTTTCTGGGTGTCTGATTGTTTTTTGTCTTACTTAACTGTCTTTTCTGGTCCTTTGGCTAGAGAAAGCAGTCTTCTCTTGGTGCTTTTTTTTATCTGGACCTGTTGGCATTTACAAATTGCTCGATTCTTCAGCTCCAACTCTGAGATATTCAGTAAAAGATACTCAGAAAAGAAAATCTGGGAAATTCGGGATCCTGTTCTTTATCAGTCTCTGTGGCTCCCAGTCAGTCTGCTTTCTTTTCTCAACCTTTCAGAATCATGTTTCTTTTTATATATAATGTCTAGCATTTTTAGTTACACTTACTGGAAAGAGTAAGAAAATGAATATCTACTCCCTCCCTAAGTTCTTACACTTTAAATGTTAGGGGGAAAAAATCCAAGTAACAATAATCAAAGCTTCAAAGCCACGAAAAATTGGGCTCAGGTTTGGATGTGGGTTCAATATACTAGTAAAAGGGTTTGGAGTGGGTTCAGATATAAAATTTGAATCCTGTATGTAGATAGATAAACATTTTTCAATTTTATGTATAATAAAATAGCTAATTATACAAAAAACATTAAAAACTAAACTTGAGCACAATTTTTTGCTGGGTTTGAGTTCCAAAAAAAAAATTTTTTAATGCTTGAACTAGAATGGCTTCAAGGTTTGGTTTTGGGTTTGGTTTGAAGATCTGCTTCTGCTACACATAGAATTTAAACCCAACGCTAACCAAATCTCAGCTCTCTAAATTTTAACATATCAAACCTACACCCAAACCTGAACCCAATTTTTCACAGATTCGATGCCCCAATAATATTTTGTGATGTGCAAATCAAATTTCAATGCCTATAATTGAACTTTTACTAGACCACAACCAAGCTCATTCACTTACCTAATCTCTGTGGCTGCTCTCATGCTACCACAGCACAGTTGAGTAGTGAGGATAGAGGCTATATAGCTGAAAACATCTACTGTTTAGTGCTTTAGAGAAAAGGTTTGCCAGCCTCTCATCTAGGCACTGCTCATTAACAAAAAACATACCATACACTACATACCTCCTGAGGGAAGAACCCAGTATCACCTCCACATAATCATGGGGTGGAGTGGGGATCAGACTTGAATCTTTTTTCTTCCCTTCTCTCACCTTCCCTTCCCCTTCCTTCCCTTCCTGCCTTCCTTTTTCTTTCTTTCTTTCTTGTACTTGGGGATTAAACCCAGGGCCTCGCATATACTTTGCAAGTTCTCTACCACTGGGGGAACCCCCAGCCCAATTTTTATTTTTATTTTTATGAAAATGGTCACACTAAGTTATGCAGGCTTCCTCTGGCCTTGAACTTATGATCCTCCTGCATCAATCTCCCCAGTCATGGGGATTAAGGGGGTTGTGCCACTGCACCCAATCAGACCTGAATCTTATGGAACTTACCAGCACCTTCCAAGGTACTCTAAGAGGGCAAACTACTTTCACAACAACACTAAGATGGCATTTAAAGAGTCTTACCAAAAAAAAAAAAAAAAAGTAGATGGAACGAATACAGAGTCATTGTACCAAAAGAACTGGTAGATGATCAATCATTTCAAGAGGTTGCATATGATCAGGAACCAATGATACTGAAGGAAGAAGTGGAATCTGCCTTGAAGGAACTGGTGAAACACAAGGCTCCAGGAATTGATGGAATACCAAGTGAGATGTTTTAACAAACAGATGCAACACTAAAGGTGCTAACTTATTTATGCCAAGAAGTTTGGAAAACAGCTATCTGGCCAATTGACTGGAAGAGATCCATATTTGTGCCTATCACAAAAAAGGGGACCAAACTGAATGCAGAAATTATCAAATAATTTCATTAATATCTCACACAAGTAAAATTTTGCTAAAGATCATTCAAAAGTAACTGTAGCAGTATATTAACAGATAACTGCTGGAAAATCAGGGGTTAGGGTTTAGCTCAACTGGTAGAGTGCTGCTCTGCACTTTCTGAGGATCCAGGTTCAATCCCCAGCACCACAAAAATGGGAGAAGGATGTGGCAGTCAACACTCGAAAACAATCTCAAAACAGCCAGCCACTTAAAACCCTATTAGAGTTGCCATAAGTTGGACCCAACTCAATGGCACCTAACAGTGGCCAGAAAATGAAGCTGGATTCAGGAGAAGGTGAGGAACCAGGGACATCATTGCTGATGCTAGATGGATATTAGCCAAAAGCAGACAATACCAGAAAGATGTCTGTCTATGTTTTAGTGACTGTGCAAAGGCCTTTGACTGTGTGGATTACAACAAATTACAGGTAACATGAAGAAGAATGGGAATAGTAGAGTGATTAATTGTACTCATGAGGATTCTGTACATGGACCAGGAGGTAATCATTTGAACAGAACATGGAAACACTGCCTGGTTTAAAGTCAAGAAAGGTGTGTGTCAGGGCTGTATCCTTTCACCATATCTCTTCAACCTATATGCTGAACGAATAATCCAAAAACCTGGACTTTATGAAGAATGTGGCTTCAGGATTGGAGGAAGACTCATTAACAACCTTCATTATGCAGATGACACAACTCTGCTTGCTTAAACTGAAGAAGATTTGAAGCATTTACTGGTGAAGATCAAAGAACATAACCATCAGGATGGATTGTACCTCAACATCAACAAAACAAAAAACTTCACAATGGGGTGAATAAGCAACTTTATGATAAATGGAGAAAAGACTGAGGTTGTCTAAGATTTTGCCTTACTTGTTTCTACAATCAACACCTACAGAAGCAGCAGTCAAGAAATCAAAAGACACATTGCTTTGGGAAAAGCTATTGCAAAAGACCTCTTTAAAGTGTTAAAAAGTAAAGATGTCACACTGAAGTTGAAGGTGCACCTGATTTGTGCCCTGGTATTTTCAGTTGCATCATATGCCTGTGAAAGCTGGACACTAAATAAGGGAAACAGAAGAACTGATGCTTTTGAATTATGGTGCTGGAAACAAATGCTGAATATACCATGGTCTGCCCAGAGAACCAACAGATCTGTCCCAGAAGTAGTGCAACCAAGGTGTTCCTTGGAAGTAAGGATAGCTAGACTGCATCTGATATATTTTGGACATGTTGTTAGAAGGGACCAATCCCTGGAGAAGGACATAAGGTTTGGGAGAGTGGCAGGTCAACAAAAAGAAGGGAAGACTCTCAACTAGATGGAATGACACAGTGACTCCAACAATGGGCTTAAATAAAAAAGATCTTGTGTCTGGCACAGTATCAGGGAGTGTTTCATTCTGTTATACATGGGGTCACTATGTGTCGGACCAACTCAATGATACTTGACAACACAGCAACAACAATTTTTTAAGCTAGCATTCTAAATTTGTTTTATTTTTTTAGATGGAGGCAGTGACTGATCCCTGTAATCCCAGTCATTCAGGAGGCGGAAACAGAAGGATTCCAAGTTTGAGACCAGAGGGAGCCTGTGAAACTTAGTGAGACCCTGTCTCAAGATAAAAAATAAAAAATGTGTTGCAGATGCAGCCCAGTGGTAGTGCACTTGCAATGTATGTGCAAGGCCTTGGGTTCAACCCCCAAGTATGGCAAAAAAAAAATAAATAAAATAAATAAATAAATAAAATTCATTTTTTGAAAAATAATTATGAAATATATTCTTTATTTTAAATGCAAAAAGTTTATTAAATGTCAAATATAGCAAAGTTCTTCAAGGCCCTTGTCTCAAACTATTTTGTGCTGTTAAAACAGTACACCTGAGGCTGTGTAATTCGTAACAAACAGTTTATTTTCTCAAAATTCTGGAGGTTATAAAGCCCAAGATCAAGGGGCAAGCATCTGGCAAGGGTCTTTCTGCTTCATCACCTCAGCAAGTCTGCCTGAGATATTTTGCTACAGTATCACAAAACTGAGGGGGAAGGGGGAGCAGACCTCAGATAAAACTACAGGGTCCTGGCCTCAAGGAATTTACAATGTAGATAGAAAAGTCATATACAACAAACTATAATAACGCAATTTGAGTAAAGTAGTAGGGCAAATTAGCAAGGTACAGTGAAGGGGACCCCACCAGACACCGAAAACGTGAGCTCTATTTTTTTTTTTTTTTTTTTTGCAGTACTAGGGGGTTGAACCAAGAGCCTCATGAATGCTTTATAAGGAAATTGTAGTATGTATACACCATGGAATTTTAACCATGGTGGAATTTTACCATGGTGTATCGTTACCATGGATAAGGAAATTGTAGTATGTATACACCATGGAATTTTACTCAGCTGTGAAGAAGGAAAGAATTCTGGCATTTACTAGAAAATGGATAGAACTATGGATCATCATTTTAAGTGAATTAAACCAGACCCAGAAAGATAAATATCACGTTTTCTCTCATATGTGGATGTTAGACTTCAGTATATATTCATTATTAAAAGATGTAGATCATGAAAGCAGACAGGACTTAAGCAGGGAAAGATAATGAACTAAAGAAGAAGAGGAGGGGCAAGAAAGGGTAATGGGAGAAAAAAATCATGTACATTGCCCTTATGGCAAAATTGGGATGTACATAGATAAACTCACAAAAAAGACAGCCAAACAGAAAGGAGACCATTGGTTGGGAGGGAGGGGATGGGGAGAAGGGTCATGATAGGGTAAGGGGGAAGTAAATGTGCGCAATATACAATGAAATGTATGCATAGAAACGTCATGAGACCCACTAAATTGTACACTAAAAATTACTAATAAGAGAAAGTTTTAAAAAAAGAAAAAGAAAAAATTTCATGACCAGAATGAAAACGAATTCAGTAAGAAAGGAGTGACAAAGGAGGGATTCAAGAGAAATTTATGAGATAAGACTTGGCAACAAAGTGGACATAGGGAGTGAAAGAAAGAAAGAAATCAGGGAAAACTGTAAGCTTGGGGGAAAGAGCAAAGCTATCAAGAAACCATAGTTACTATTAACTGACCAGCTACTATGCTTCTGAAATGATATTAAATGTTTTAAAAAGTAACACATCCACAATTTAAAAAATGAAAGCAGTACAAAAAGCTAGAGTAAAAAACTTTCCTCCCATTCTAGATTCCTAAATTCCCTCTCCAAACGCAATAATTATTAACAATTTCATCTGTATCCTTCCAGAAACATTTGTAATTGCCATTTGCTTAATTTTCACAAGGACCTCTGAGACAGGGAGGACTACATTAAAGTCAAGAGACTGAAGCACAAAAAGGACGATTGAGCACAGAGCTGTGAAGGGGCAGGGTTGGGTTTATAACATGGGTCCAACCATCCATGCATGTAGCAACTCCACACTCAGGAACTTCCTACAGAAACTGCTGACGGAGAATTTCAAAGCCTTTGCAGTAACAAAAACCTGGAATCCAAATACCGTCAGTCTGGTTACATAAATCACATGTATAACACGAACTACAATGCAACTGTTAAAAGTTAATTTAGGAAGCATAAGGTAAACCCGGGCTGGGATTTAGCTCAGTTGGTAGAGTACTGCGCTGCAGTCTCTGAGGTCCTGAGTTCAATTCCCAGCACCGCAAAAATGGGAGAAGGACCTGGCAATCCACTCCCGGCAATCCCGAAACAGTCAGCCATTGAAAACCCTATGAGGGTCGCTATGAGTTGGATACCGACTCGATGGCACCTAACAACAACAACAACAAGGTAAACCCAGATATGTATGCCACACTGTAGAGCCTCTAAGTCTCCTAAGTTAAAAAAGCAACTGCAAAAAATAGGAACTTAGTGTTTAAATGGACATAGGATTTCCATTTGGGAAGATGAAAAAGTTCTGGAGATGGATCATGGTGACAGTTGCATAATTATGTGAATACAGTTAATGTCACAGTACTGTACACTTAAAATGGTTAATTTTATGTTATGTATATTTTACCACAATTTTTTTAAATCCGAAAGAAAGGAGTAATGGAACAATTTGATTCCATGTTCATACAAAAAGTGTGTGTGTGTGTGTGTGTGTGTGTGTGTGTGTGTGTGTGTGTAAACATGTCTTGTAAATGTTTTTGTCCTTTATTGTTTTATCTGACCCTCAGACATTTTGGAAAGGCCCCAGAGTCCTGGGTTTCCTAATGCTGGACCCTGTCTGTCTTACTGCCATGTACACTTGGGCAGCACTCACACTATTCCAAATACCCCTCTTTCTACCCCTCACACAAGGCACTGTGTACAGCTTGCTTTCTCCGCAGCCTCCCCACCCCACTGTTAAATGTCACTGCAGACTCAAGCTCCCAAATGTGCCCCAACATGAAAATAGAGGCAGGAAAAATGCTTAACCCCACCACCATGCACACACAGCAGGTTCCAGTGTAGAAATGCCTAATGTAATCAAATGAAAGAGAGGATAGGACATTAGGGTGAGAGAGGCCAAAACCATCAAATATCTTAAAATTAAAGTTTCAGGACATGTTGCAAAATCCAGCGTGTAATGTAGGTGACGTTCTTGGTGGTGTTGTTGTTAGGTGCTGTCGAGTCAGTATCCGACTCATAACGACCCTCATAGGGTTCTCAATGGCTGTTTTTCGGGATTGCCTTGGGAGTGGGTTGCCACATCCTTCTCCCATTTTGCGGTGCTGAGAATCAAACTCTGGACCTCAGAGACTGCAGAGCAGCACTCTACCAACTGAGCTAAATCCCAGCCAGCTAGATGACATTCTAGCAGGTGGGAAACCCACTCCTTTGCAACACACTTACAAGAGCTATAAAATTGACAAATGGTATGAGATGTTCTCTCTTGTATTTAAGTGCTAACCGGGCTAAGAATATGACCTATACAGAAATTTATTTAAATGATTATCTGAAGAACAAATACAACATTACTGAAAATACAGATTGTACACTGAAGTTCTCTCCCGTTACTGATTTCTGAGGTGGCTGAATTTCTGTTCCCAGGGTAGGAACTCTGAGGTCCTCTCCAGGAGGAAAGGAAAGCTTACTCCAGCCCCAACACTGAGCAACAGAAAGTGTTTGCTGTGCAAGAGAAAGAAGCTGCCACAAAGGAAAGGGTGAAGGTGATAAATAAAATCAAGACAGCACAATCCTGATGGATACCATTGCTAAGCCTGCAGGGCACACTGTCTTTCTTAACACTTAACCAGTATTGGTTGGGTAAAAATAGACTCCAGAATTTAAATTTAAATTTTTGTAATTTCCTAATTGACTCAAATCATGTAATCTCATTATGTCACAACTCAAGCCCGGTGGTGGACATACTGCACTGTGGCTCTTACTTGAAGGGAGGTAAGTGTTTCTTGGGGTCACATATGTCTCCAACATACCAATTACATAGATTATTTTTTACTAGTGTTATTATTTGCCAATGTCATTGACATAACCAAAGGAAAGAAAATAGACATACTCGAAAATGTATTCTCTGCTCAAATTTATTTGAGGTTCATTCTAGTACAAATCTTGTATGTGATAATTGGAAACACAAAGTACTTACCAAAAGACTAAAATATTGTTCCTATTTTCTATAAGTAGCTAATTTTGCATATCATTTTCCTTACTTTATAACTGATTTCATAAAAATTGATTTTATAATTTTTAGGATCTTTACATTATAAAATAAAAGAATTTTTGTTGTTAGTTTTAATTTGATTTTATCATAGTTTTTAAACCAATTGGAATTTTATAAATGTCTTTTTTAAAGCCTTAATTTTTTTGATAATTATTGGTACAGGAATAAATGTTATATTGTTGTTGTTGTTATCGATGTCGTCTAGTGGGGTTTGCCTTATGGAAGCCCTTGTTGTTGTTGTTGTTAGGTGCCGTCGAGTCGGTATCCAACTCATAGCGACCCTCTGTACAACAGGGGAAACACTATTGTCAGTGCTTCTCTGCTGTTCATAGGGTTTTCAATGGCAGATTGATTTTTGGGAGGGGGTTGCCAGGTCCTTCTTCCAAGCCTACAGCTTCTGGTGTTCCCAGGCGGTCTCCCATCCAGGTACTAACCAGGCCCGACCCTGCTTAGCTTCCGAGATCTGA
>VMDO01023925.1:0-30681 GCA_007922755.1 Pedetes capensis
TTTTTTTTTTTAGTCTCTAGACATCTCAGAGGAATGGAGACTCTTACTTTCAAGTAAATAATCAGCTCAAACAGCACTCTGAATTTTCACCATAGAAATGGGAGAAAACTGTGTGCATCTTTCTGTCAAAGTCTGTCTGCTGCAGAATGAGGAAGAAACCATGTAGCATGTGAAGGTCAAAATAATCTTCTGAGGAATTCCCTCTTGATAGAGCAGTGTATGTGTATAGGGATTTCTTTGTTTTTTTCAGACCTTTAACTGACTGGATGAAATCTACCCACATATGGACATCAGTCTACTTTACTCAATGCCCATTGATTAAAATATTAATCTTGTCTAAAACACCCTCAAACATTCAGTATTTTTTGACCAAATATCTAGATACCCAAACCTACTGCTTGTTAACTAGGCATACACATGCATTTCTTTAGACCATATTTCATCTCCAAATAAGAACAATGACTTAGTCATACTTCTGCCTAATATGATACAACTATCCAATGTTTAGCAGAAAACACAATATTTTTTTCCTCAGAAGAGGATTCAAACTCTGTGTGTAGTGACTACATAATATTTCCTTGATATTCTGTAACTTATATACTATGATGTAAATGATATAAAGCCAGAACTCTCAATACCCTTACTCCTTACTTGTCATGACTGTTTAGTGGCCATGGGGTCAGTGGATGAAGAAAGAAAAGAAGAAAGAGATTGCTCTGCACACCAAGAGTTAGTGTCAGAGAGGTCAAGGTGGCTCAGGATCTCTCAGAAACACTGCAGCCACAAGTGACCCTCTCAAGTTGTTTTTATTAGATTCTTATCAAAAAGAGCATTCTTATAAGTCAGGGGAAAGGGGGATTAAAGTGTATTTTCTAGTGAGTCAGGGAGGGGTTATTTATTATTTATGTTAGCATGTTTTCCTCACTGTGTGTAGACAGGGCTGTGTCACATCTGCATGTATTCAGGGTCTATGCCCAAGGTCAGAAACTTCTAAGACTTGGAGAGGTTCCAAGGGCCGAAGCCTTCCCTAGAAAGCAGCTAGAGCCTTCCTTGGCCTCTTTCTTTAGATTTTCTCCAGGAATCCAGCCATGCCTTCTGTTATACTTTTTTTTTTTTCTTTTGAGACTCTTTGTGTAGCACAGGCTGGCTCCCAAACCCTCAACCTACTGACTCCACTTCTTAAGTCCTGGGACCACAGATGTGTGTCATCATGACCAGCTAAGCCAATATCCTTTATGTTACATGATACGGAAATAAGAGAGGGATGAGAACATACATCCACACATTAATAATAAAATAAGAGAAAATATTCATGGTTATTTAAGCTTTCGTTTTTGGCATGTGGCAGTAGATGGTATTTATAACTATCTTCTTCCACTACCCATTCTATGATCCTTTACCTTAATTAAGAATTTCAGGTGGTCATGATTCTTAACTTGATGGGCTGACCAGTTATTCTGGTAAGTGTTTCTGCCTGGATTAGGTTTTTATAATTGTCCATTGATGAGGGATCTTCTTATTCTCAACATACTGCAACCCACCTACCCCTTTTTTGTTTGGTTTGGTTTTTGAGACAGAGTCTCACTATGTAGCCCAGGATGCCCCCAAACTCTTGATCCCTCAGCCTCCTGAGTACTGTGCTAACACACCTGGCTAGCATTCTTCCTTACCGCTATTGTGGAATAGTACTCTTATGTACTCTTTGGTAATCAGTATCCATTGTCCCATTCAGCACATTGACTCCCTTTTTTGTCTGTTGTTTCAGGAACAGGAGGTGTCAAAAGAAGCAAGTGGCAGTCTTAACTTCCAGGTGAGTTAATACCTTAACTAAAATCATTCTTTCCTTTGGAAAAAAGATCTCTAGGACAGAAGAATACAAAGCCATTGTGAAATGAAGAAAAATCAACTGATGTGAGTTGATGGAGTTAGTACTGGTATCAACTTCATTGCTCACCCCAGACCCCTGAACTTGTGATTCCTGGATATATGAGAAGCAACACCACATTGTTGTTGTTGTTAGGTGCCATCATGTTGTGTCTAACTTATAGCCACCCTCATAGGGTTTTCAATGGCTGATTGTTTCGGCATTGCCTTGGGGGAGGATTGCCACGTCCTTCTCCCATTTTTGCTGTGCAGGGAATTGAACTCAGGACCTCAGAGCGGCATTCTACCAATTGAGCTAAATCCCAGCCCACAACACCACATAGTTCATGGTAATTAGAAACATATAGCACCACTTGGAGCCCTCGTGTCATCGCTGCAAAATATTGCCACTTAGTTGGTACTGTAATGATCATCAAAAGGCCATTTCCCTGTTCTATCAAAACAGCTACTTCAGGATGATGGGGAACGTGATGAAACCAATCAATTACAAGACTGAACCCATTCCTGCATTCTATTTCCTGAGGTCCATGACCAGAAACAATGGCCTGCACAATACCATGATGGTAAATAAGGCACTCTGTAAATTCATGGATGATAGTTTTAGCAGAGGTATTGCATAAGGAAAGGTAAATCCATACCCAGAGTGTCTATTCCAAGGACAAAGCACAACTCCTCCCATAATATAAGTTTTAAAATATAATTAACCTGTTGCCTGATAGTGGGGTGATTACCCCAGGGAGTCATGCTATATCAGATGCTCAGTGTTGATTTCTTTTGATGGGTAATTGGACACACAGCAGTGGCTTCATCCAGGTTAGCCTAGTGAGTAGACATCTATGTTACTGAGACCATGAATTTTCTCAACCCCTGCCACTAACTCCACTTTATTCTTAGGTCCAGTGGGAAATGACAATAATATCTGGAAAACAGGCTACCCAAGTTTCTGGGCAATATGTGCATTTGCCACTGACACTTCTAGTCCCATTGCATTTGCTAGAATATTTGGCCAAGTTGGCAAAGCAGCTTATGCAATACCTGGGCCTGTTTCACAACCTACTCTTCTTCTAACTCCACCCAAAGCTAGTAGCTTCTTAAGTCATTTAGTAAGTAAGTTGGGATAACATATCCCAATGAGAATTATGTTGCTTCCAAAATCCAAAGAGGCCACTAGGTGTTCAAGGGGCCAGATACAAGAATTTATGCTTCACTCTGGAAAGGATATCTTGTCATGACCCACACTACTGGATTTTTAGAATTCCACGGAAGTAGACGGATTATTCTTGTATTTCTTTCCTATTTTTTGAGGTGCAAATGTCTTCCCTATAAGAGTAGTTTCCACATCTTGCTTGCTAGGTGCACTCATCAAAATGTCATCAGTGTACAGAAACTCTGTGATGTCTTGGGAAAGGAAAAGGTAATCAAGATTTCCATGCATGACATTATGATATAAGATTTTGTTGTTAGGTGTCATTGAATTGGTACCTCACTCATAGCTACCCTCATAGGCTTTTCAATGGCTGACTGTTTTGGGATTGCCTTGGGAATGGTTTGCCAGGTCCTTCTCCCATTTTTGTGGTGCCGGGAATTGAACTCAGGACCTCAGAGACTGCAGCACAGTGCTCTACCAACTGAGCTAAATCCCAGCCCCATGATATAAGACTAGAGAGTTGGTATTCCCCTGAAGTACAACAGTGAAGGTATGTTATCAGCCTTGCTGGCTGAAAGTAAACTGATGTTAGCGGTCTTATTGACAGAGATGGAATGAAAGGCAATTGCCAGAACAGTACTTGTGTACTAGGAACCAGGGAAAGTATTAATTTGGTCATGTAATACAACCATGTCTGCTACAGTGATTGTAAATGGAGTTACTACTTGGGTAAGTGTATGATAATGAACTGTCATTTAGTAAGATCTGTTTTCTGCACAGGAGAAATAGGTAAGTTAAATAGGGATGTGGTGAGAATCACCACTCCTACATCTTTATAGTTATTGGCCTTGACATTCATTTCTACAATCCCTTCAGGAATGTGGTATTGCTTTTGTTCACTATTTTCCTAAGTAGGGGCAGTGCTATGTTTTTCCATTTTGCTTTCCCCATTACAACAGTTCTTACTTCATAGGACAGGGAAGAAATGTGAGGATTCTGCTGGTGGCTGAATATGTCTATTCTAATTATGCATGCTGGAACTGGGCAAATAACCAGAGTGAGTTTGGGATAATCTGGGCCCACTGTGAGATCAACCTGGTAAAAGCTCCATTGATTATCTGTTCTCCATAAGTCTCTGCACTGACTGATGATCCAATGTGACATTTTGGGTCTCCTGGAATTAATGCCAATTGAGAACCTCAATCAAGTAGTCCCCCTAAAGTTTATTTCCCTTTCCTCAAGGCACAGTTACCCTGCTGAAATGAATATAGCCGTTTGGGGGAAGCTGGGAGAAAGACCTTGGCTAAATAATTCAGTTCCTGAGTATAACTTTTCTAAAGGGCTCCCAACCCAAATTATTATTTCATGCATCACTTTCCATCTTTACCATTCTTTCGGTTCATTCCTGCTGTTATGACAATATGCTCATAAAAGAGACAAAACTGAGTCCTCACATAGCAGAAGGGCAAAATAGAAGAACAGCTGCCTCACACTTCTTTTATAAGAACAGCTGACTCACACACTGCCTCCTATTCATGAAGGCAGATCCTCAAAACACTTACCTCCGTAAAGCCCTACCTCCTAATATTATCACATTGTCAATTAAGTTTCAAGATATGAATTTGAGGAGATACATTCAGATGCAATAGTCATTTATATTCTAGAAATTCCTGTCTTCTGAACTCTTTCAATCACTAGGAACTAATCAGAACTGACAATATGATTTATTTAAAATATTTCCAACTCAACTGTAAATCTTCACAAGGTATGATTGGAAAAGTGCTTTGGAATCATTTAATCCATTTGATCATGTAATTTTGTGGTAGAGGAGTTTGACTAGATACTTACATTAACATGAGAATAATGACTGAGTCTTACATATGTTATTAATATTGTCCCATCTAAATAAATGGAAGGGATAATATCATCTGAGGACATTAATCTCAGTATTTATTTGGGTTATTACCTCATTGTTCCATGTTTCAAAATCAGAAGCAAATGAAAAATATAATAAACCATGTAAATAATGAGACTGTTGCCTCTAAAGTTATATTATTTATTCATTTCCTAGAAAATAAAAATTTGAAGAACATTTTGTATTAATTTTCATATAGCCAAGTTGGAAATTTTCCTTTCTCTTATTTAGAACCTTTGTTAATTAGATGAAATAAAATAATTGAATGAATAGATAATTAAAATAAAAGAACATGGTTAATGCTCAATTATTTTACATAGCCTCCTAGGAAGAAAATAATCATATTTGATTACCATTCAAAAGTAGGAAAAATAATACCAGATAAGCCATGAGACTTTTGCAGAGAATTCCCAGATATGAATCATTTCTTTACTGTTACTTTAAATCTCTTGTAGTGGAGAACAAAAATCTAGTAGAGCACTCTGGGCCAAAATTGAGTAGTTACATAAGCTTTCTCTCAATCCTGGATCCTGGAAGAGATTCATCAATTCCTACTTCCTTGCTTGCTTACTTCCTTGCTTGCTTTCTGTCTTTCTGCCTTTTTTCATTTTCCTGTGTTTCTTTTGTAAAATAAATCATAAATGGTAATTTATGCAAGCACATTCTAGACATTAGATGCACAACAGTGAGCAAAAGAATAAGCAAAAATACACATGGAAATAATATGAATATGCATATATATGCTGAGAATCATCTAGATTCTAGGACTCATAAATGTGGATCTGTGATTGTGTACCAAAGTAAAGTTGGAAAACATTACAGTTGCAGAGTAAATGGGCTTGTTTAATAGTTGATAAATATCCAATGGGGAAAATTTAAATGGAACACATTATGACAGAATAGACTTAAAACCAATTTATCAAATAATTTAGGCAAAATAATTCACTCTACAAACAAACAACATAAAACATTCTAAATTACTTGAATTGTCTGTCTACATTGATCAGAATAATTAACATACAAATGAAGCAGATGAGCTTTGATCTTTTTTGACCCAGATGACCAGAAATGAGTAGCAAATGAGAAATAATTTTAACTTTAAACTCAAATACTATTTCTATTCATTTATATGTTATTTAAATAAATCACTTCTCACATCAATAACAGAAAAAGTAACACAAGCTTAAAATTCACTTACTCATTTAGGAGTTTCCTGTCAAGAAGTAGAATAAGCACACACACAAAAAAATACTCGTTTTTCATTATTTTAGTCCACCATATGATGGCTTTTATTATAGACACCAATCTTAAAACCTTGCAAAGTTGTTCACTTCAATATAACTTTGTGAAATTTGTAACATTTTTATAGTCCTAAAGGAAAAAGTAAATAACATATTAGAGATATTCAAAGCTGGGAAATTCTTCTGCATGATGTCTTATTGGTATTTATTCCATACCTCATGAGAGTTTGTGACATTAAGCAAAGGGTAGAAAACTTTTTTGTGCATTTTAATTTTTTACTGAGTTTGCTGTATTCAAGAGTTTTTAAACTTATCTCATCTGGTACTACCTTAGAGAAAAAGAAATTTTAAATGAACCTCATCTGATTCCATCTGTTTTTACAAAAACAAAATAGCAATCACAGTGAACGAGTGGAAATACTTTGCTTTTGAATATTGTTGTTGTTGTTAGGTGCCATTGAGTAGGTATCTGACTCATAGCGACCCTCTGTACAACAGGGGAAACACTATTGTCAGTGCTTCTCTGCTGTTCATAGGGTTTTCAATGGCAGATTGATTTTTGGGAGGGGGTTGCCAGGTCCTTCTTCCAGGCCTACAGCTTCTGGTGTTCTCAGGCAGTCTCCCATCCAGGTACTAACACCCTGCTTAGTTTCAGAGATCTGATGGGATCAGATGCCACAGGGCTATAGCTGCAGGCGCTTTTGCATATACACAAATAAAATATAGTATTTAAAACAGAAACCTAAGTAACCCACTAGTATTGTAAAAATGGTATACTTCTTTCCTAGTACACCATAGATTGTATTAGTTAAGCTTTAATCCCATTATATACTTAAGGAATTCAATATATCTTTATTGAAATAAATAAGTGATAAGCTGTGTGCAGTAGCACATGTTTATGATCCCAGTGACTCAGGAGGTAGAGGCAGAAGGATCCTGAGTTTGAGTTCAGAGGCAGCCTGCACAATTTAGCAAAAACATGTCTCAAGTAAATAATTAAAATTGGGTAAAGGTGGAGATCAGGGGTGGAGCACTCACCTAGAATGAGAGAGGCCCTGGGTTCAATGCCCAGTATCACAAATAATATGAATAAAGAGAAATAGGAGGAGGAAGAGGAGAAGGGGGGGAGGAGGAGGAGGAGGCGAAGTTGTTACAATGGAGAAAACTGGATAGGCATGAGCTTATATTAGCCATGGGGTAGATAGTGAGGGTAAAAGGAAAGAAGAATTTTGTCTACCAAAAGATAATGAATGGGAAGACAAGGAACATTAAACACTATTTTTCCCAAACTTACTATCTTTCTTAATGCCTGACTGGGTTTATTTACTTGAAAATAGTAGTAGGATGGAACTATTTTTCTGTGTCCTAAAGACAACTTAATTAAGATGGCAGAGTATGTTATTTTTAGCACATCCTTCTTATTAATTAGTAGTTGACATAAACAATCATCTAGTTTGCCATCAATAATTTTTTTGTAAACCAACAAAACTATATATTGGGAAACTTGCAGTTCAAAATTTTTCCTATAGCAAAATAATTGTTTGGGAGATGACTAGAACAAGGATCTGCTCTATTCTTCACAAACTCATAGTATAAAGAAGTGGAAGACAAAAACAAGGTATTTGAAAGAGTCCATGTACATTTTATATTTGGCTGGGAGGTAAGATTTTATTTTATTGTACTTTATTTTATTTTAATTTTTCATGAAGGGTTTGTGTAAAAAGAGGCTGTTTTTTGCAAAGAAGTGGACAAGATATGAGGGACCTCCCCATAATAGTGCCATAATCTGGGGTAGGACAAAGGAAAAGTTTCTACTACTGCTAGATCCACTGGTCTAGGACAGAGAGTGATGAGTGGTACATACATGAGGGTTGTGCAGAGAATCATCTTGATACAAGCAGTGAACTTCTATTGAGGGACACAACCAGACCCATGCAACTTCCAAAGGAGGGAAATCAATACATTGGACCACACTTTCTTCACTCCTATTGATTTCTTTCTATGGATTGTTGGGAGAACTTCTCCACAGGATTTTTGCATTTCTGCAGGTCTTAGGAGTAGAGGCAACGATGCTTTTGTTTTTACTTTTTCAAGGATGGTAATGTGGCAAATAGTGTTGGAAAACAAAGAAACCATCTTTCCCCATCCAAGTTCAGCCATGGTTATTCTCATCAGAAGACTCAGGTTCCCTATGCTAAAGGATCCTCTTCCAGCACAGGTGTCACCTGGTCTTCTTCACATTGCCCTGTGAATACTAGAGTTTGGAGAACAGTCTCAAGAAAAAGCCTATACTCTAGCTACTATAATCACTGTAGGTGGTAGTGTTCTTGGAATAGGAACCCCATGTCTTCTTCAGCATCTGTGATACTGTGGTGAGCTAACTCATCTGCTTATAAGTGGGGTGAACTCTCTGGTCCTTCATAGTTTCTGACAAGAATCTCTATTGGTAGTACCTAATTGAATGGTGGGGAACTGTGTTGATTAACCCATAGATACCTCCTCCTCAGAGTGAAAACAAGGGTGGAAGAGGGTGAGAATTGCAAATCAAAGGGCAAGTGCTATGTATGTAGATATCATCAGAATGCCATTGACTGTCAAATCTGCCCTTTCAAGCCTGGTTGAATATATTCTGAATGTCTGACTCATGCATCTATCTACCTACCTACTGACTGGGTTATGGGTGTCTAGAAGATTTTATTTTAATAGTATTGTGTAGGCACTCTAGATGTCATCATAGGATAACTAAAACAAGTGTCAAAGCTTACAAAACAATCTTCATTTATATAATGCTTTTCCCCAATAGTGATCTTTGGCATAAGAAAAAGGAGAGATTTACAGTATACTTATTGTTGGAAAAGGTAGAATTTTTATGTATTAGTGCTATCAATAAGAGTAAGGCAAATGAAATATTGTGGACATTTTCAGCAAAAAGTGTTTGTACACTGATTGAAAAATTTAAAGGAAGGACATGATAATATCCAAATCATGATTGGTGGAAATCAAACATAAAGGATGTACTAAAGTAGATATTAACTTTTTCTATACCATTTATTACTTGCATATCTTTTTCTTTGGTTTCAATAGAAAGCACATAAAAGGAACCTTTGTGCATCTCTCGCTATTTCTTCAAGAACTAATGATCAATTTTAATTAAGCCATGTTAATATTTGTAGTTGGTTTGTTCTGAGCCTTTTAATGTCTGAATAATCAATAATAGTGCACATTAATTAGTGTTTGAACAATATTATATTTTTCTTTGCAGAATTTTATCTTGCCCACTTAAAGAAATTGCTTCCATAAAGTTCCCTCCCATCCTTTCTCTCTACCCTGCTCCACAAGTGCACAAACAACATGCATATTTAATTCCCACCCAATTTAATCCTGTCCAAATCCTAGTTAGGTTTCAGGGACTCAGAATAACTTGTTTGCTTGAAAAGGAAAATATAAAATATTTGAAAATATTTATTTAAACATATTAAACCAGGCATGATCCAAAATAATGAGAAATCTTTTCAAAATACAATAGACTTTCCTATCATATCTTTTGTTAACATTTTTTTAAGTTTTAGGCCATTGTTTTGTCAATAATCCATATGTGTTGAGATGAGTTTTTTCCCCTGGCATCATAGAGCACAAACTTGAATAAATAATAAAGATATTTTTATAGGAAAATGCCTTCAAAATTGAAGCTTATGAATAAGATCAGAAATTTAAATGATCAAATCAAAGGTTTGTTTCAATATATGTTTATTTCAACATCATTACCTCACCAACCTTATTTGAGATTATGAATCATAATCTCTCAGATTTTCACATAGCAAAAGATGGCTGAAGCCTGAGCAGAGATTTGCAATTATTAAAATTAATTAGACACAGTAGTTTACCCATAATTGGGGCATTGGAAGTCAGTGTGAACTTCAGTGTCTCAGGGACATGAAGTATCTAAAGGCAGCCAAGCTCTGTCAGTGAGTTTTCCATCCAAAAATAGTTTGAAGGCAATGAAAATCTAGGTGTATAGCAATAGGCTAAATTGCCATAACAGATATTATAGAAAGTTTGAAGCTGGACTAGACATGATTGTCTTTCTTGGGTAAATCACTTTTCTCATTTATTCATGGGTTATATTTCTTATGTTATCTGATATTTCCTTCTCTACACAGATATAAGTAAATACGTGAGCCTGGACAACCGTCTGAGCAATTAATCCACCTGGCTACAGTAATTGGTATATGATGGAATGTGATCCAAGCAGCCATGATCAGAATCCTATCCCTCTACATCTTCTGTTTGCAATATCAAAGATGATAACTTCTTTGTTCCAGTATTGGTA
This sequence comes from Pedetes capensis, assembly GCA_007922755.1. Classification (NCBI taxonomy): domain Eukaryota; kingdom Metazoa; phylum Chordata; class Mammalia; order Rodentia; family Pedetidae; genus Pedetes; species Pedetes capensis. Next base: position 10,518 of record VMDO01023925.1, read on the forward strand.
TGCTGGAAAGCTATAAAATAAGGAAGTAATAGGTATACAGTAGGAGAGAACTGATCCCAGTACACAAAGAAAAGTAAGGCCAAGGTAGAGGAGCAAAACAAGCTACAGAGTGAGTGTTGTCTGTAATCATATCTACCCAATTCTTTCAGTGATGTGTGACCTCTTGTAAGCAATTTTGAATTCACTTCTGTTACGTGCATCAAGTTAAATGCAAGCTAAATTCTAAGAGCACTGCATATTTTGGAAGGATTATAAGGACTCTCAGAAATATTTACTTTTTATCTTCTGAGCACTCTCAATAAACCTAATATAGTACATGGATTTCAAAATTCAAATATGTATATGTTGTAAGATACTTCTGGAGACTTGAGTGCCAGAGGAAATCTATAAATGCCTAGACTAGAGGCTTCAGCAATGTTAGTCATAGAACATTACAAAACATCTATACTGCTACATTGTCAAAAGGACATTGTAGTATTTCTTTACTGAAGAAATAAATTAAAGTATTTCTTTACATAGCTAAAACTGGAAGGTCATCTTCTGGGAAATTGACCTCAGGAACATGGAAGGTATGCCTCATTATGGTAGTTACAAGGTCAGAGTAAAGGTAATATTTGGTCAAAACATTAAAGTAACAACAATCTAAGCAAGGTGATAAGATGACACTTATTGTCCTTTATATGGACATCCTAAAGGAATCATCCTTTTCAGGATGTGTTAGTCATTTTCCCATTGCTGTGACAAAAGACCTGATATGAGCAACTGAAAGGGGAATATTATTTATTTTAGTTCATGTTGTCAGAGGTTTCAGTATACAGTCCTTGGCTCAATTGCTTCTGGGCCTGAGGTAAGGCAGAACATCATGGCAGTGGGAGCATGTGGTAAAGGCTGTTCACCTCATGGTGGACAGGAAGCAGAGACAGCAAATGACTGTGCCAATGGACTCTCTTCTTTTCCCCCTTTTATTTTATTCAGAGACCCCCAGCCTATGGGATAGTGTCACCCACATTCATAGGGGGTCTTTCCCCCTTACTTAATGATCTCTGGAAATGCCTTCACAGGCATGCCTATAGCTGTGATTTTTTAATTTTCTAGGCACTTCTCCATCCAATCAAGATTAACCACCACATAGCTTCTCCTCAGTTTGTACATAATTTTTGTAGCTGTACTAACCATCTCTTTGCTGCTTTTCTAGCCATCCCCCACAGCTTCTTCACTGCTTTTCCAATCTTTTCCCACTGAATGGTGCTAAGTCAATGCTACTAATTTAGGTTTTGTTAGGGAAATATCATGTACCTGAGTATTAATGATCTTATCATGCTTTGATGCCAAGTAAACCATCTCAAAGTGTAGAGATTTGAAACAATCATCATTTATAAGCTAACAATATTGTAGGTTGGCAATATGGGCTGTACTCAGTTGAGTCATTCTTAAACCTGGTGTTATCTGGGCTCATTCAAGATGCTGAAGTCAGCTGGTGGGTCTGTAAGATAAGCTGATATATTGTATTTCCCAGGTACAACTATACCAATATATGTATTATTCCATAAGCTTTTATTACCGTGTGACATCAATACTCCTGCACTGAATGTTATCTGTTTTTTCTCCTTTCATCTGGTAGTCCTATCCCAGATGCATGATTTCCAAAGTTAGGGTTTAAAAAGTGATACAGTTTCTCTCTGGCTTTGTTTATTCAAGCACCCATTTTTCAACCAACCAACCATGCTGAGAAGAGGTGCAAACTGGCTCATACATGGAAACCACACAAAGAGTCCCCAGTGAAGAGGAACTGGCGTGTCCAATGACCATCAAATCAACCACCAGAGATATGTAAGTCTTCAGTTGACTTTAGCTGCAGTCTGTAAACTTTCCAGATGAGAGGCAAAGCAAAGCTTACTTATTCCTACCAAGGCCTTCCCAAATAACATATTCTGGAAAAAAGTAAATGCTGTTTTAAGCCACTTCATTTTGATAAGTTTTTATGCAGCATGAAATGGCTAATATGGAGGACCTCATTTTTATGTTTATCACTCTGCAGGATGTTGAGGGCTTTAATTCTATTCAAAAAAGTTGCTCAGAATAAAAGTTCCTGGGCTCATTTATTTTGCTTTCATGTTTCCAAGCAAAATAAAGTAAAAGCCTCAAATGTTCAGACTTTTTCAGCCACCATTTGTATCACTCTTACTAATGTCCCAATGATGCAACAACCTACCTAGAATCTGCATCAGAGCAGTCTTGGTCATGTGGTCTGACAGGTATAATGTGCGTTCTGAAGGCATGTGATTTCTGGCACGTTAGATGTGACACACAGCTAGGGCACATGCTATGTGAATATCACAAATTTCCTGGGATCTGGGATCTAGGAGGAATTTGGAAATTTTTAGAGGATATAAACAGTGTTGGGAGGTTAAGTGTGATATGGAATACAGGTCAGAGATTTTTCAGGAGATAATCAGATCACAAATTACCCTTCATACTAGGTCAAAGGGAGTCCTGTGGAAAGAACCAGTCTATTGGTATTTTCTCCACTCTAAAGCTTATTTGGGATGTATCCTGGAGAAGGACATTGTGAATGCTTAAATTTCAACAGAGCTAATACTTGTCTTTGTAATATTGTCTCAACTGGAAGCAGGAAAGATATCAACTTATATTCAAAAGGATGTGGAAATTCCTTCTGGAGGTCAGAAATTCAGATATGAATCAAGAAGTTATTCTACAATTTCTCCCGCAGAGTAAAGAATTTCATGTAAAGCTAACATTATGTTTCACATAAACACATAAAGGGCGTTTCAATAAAGGCCAAGTCACCAAACTGAATTGACAAGTGCCCATGTTGTGTTCCCCCACATCTGTCAGCTTGTTGTACTATGGGGACTTGTGTGTTGCTGTGATGAGGAAAGCTATGCAACCAGTATTTCCTATACCAGCAGGACCACTCTTGGTGGGCAGGTTTCAGTTGAGCTACCAGACTAAAACAGACTAGGGAGAAGGACAACCTGCTCCTGGAACAGCCATTGAAAACCTTTGGAGTAGCAGAGAAGTATTGCCAAATATAATGTGCTGGAAAATGAGCCCCACTCCAACCGCCCCAGAGTCGAAGGCCTTCAAGAAACCACTGGGAAGAGTTACCACCTCAAAGTAATCAGCCTTAGTGACGAGAATGGACGAAAGCCCCCAGGACTTCTTTTTGCTGATGTGACACAACTCAAAACACACAGTGGCTACTATGGGCTCAAACATGAAAAGATCATGTGCATGGCAGTGTACAGTAGTGTTTCATTCTGTTGTACATAGGGTCACTATGAGTCAAATCTGACTCGATGGCACCTAACAACAAAACAGATTTTTTTTTGCTTTTAATTTTTTAATGTTTATTTTATTTTAATTGAAAAATAGGAATTGTATATGTTTATGGGGACAATGTAATGGCTTGGTAAATGGATACACTATAGAATGATAAATCAAGGCAAGCCTATTTTCATTAGAATATTTCAAAAACGAGATATAGAAGTAGATATCTATAGCTGTGAATTGAGTTTGATTAATCTCAGAATCAGAATTTCTCACAAAGGTGAAAACAGAATAGAACTCTATTCAACAAGAACCACCCTGTGACTTAGCATTCTATCAGAAGATGGAGATGGGACAACCAAGTTATGAAAAAGGCAGATGAAATCAAAAGTCAGGAGAGCACAGGATGAGCATAGAAACTGTAAGGACATACCACAGTATCCTGTTCACAGCATACAAAATATGCATAAAGGGGAGGGTGAGATAGAACCACATGAAATTACTACTTTTATAGAATAAAGGATTTTGAACATTCCATTTTGTTTGACTTACTTAGCAAAAGGGAGGCATTAATATAAATTATTTCCTTCATTAATTGAATGTTATCCATATTACATGAAGAAGAATTATCTACAACTTATGTAAAGTTGCATTGTTTTCTTCTTAGTATTTCTGGCGCATGCCTGTGTGTTGCTGGGCTAGTCCTTGGGTATCAATCTATAATATACAGTGGTATCATAATAGTTCCTAAGCCAATCCAACTTTGCATTATACATATGATACAAATGAATGAAAAAATTATGGAGGGTGATTATGGTAATGAAACAAAAACACTTGACACCTGCCAAATAGTTTTAAAATATTCCTACATAGGAATGGGGTATATTGCACAGTATGGTAAACAGGTCTGAGAATTACATTAACTACTACTTCATGGGACTGAGAAAAGTCATCATAACAGGTGTGGGAAGAAAGAGATTTGGTGGGAATGAAAGATTCATAATGAAAAAAGAGTAAATGTTTTGATTGAAATCTACTCCATCTCTGCATCATGCATACACACACACACACACACACACACACACACACACACGCACGCACACAAGTATATACCTATAGTATTGGTATACAAATCAAATCGTTGTGTTCAGGATGAATTTGATTGCTACCAATCCACCAGCTCCTGGAACTCATGTGAGCATAATTTGGTGGGGGCTATTCTGGATTCAAGCTTTTGACATCTTACTGGGAAACACAATAGTCTGCCACAAGGTGACGTAAAAGAAAAGAATATAATTCTTCTTTCAGAAATTCTATAGGAATTTGAAGAGCCATAGGATAGTTTCTTTTTTATCCAAGCACATAAAAATGTGTGTGTGTGTGCAAACAAATATTTTAAAAGCAAATATCAATTATGATTAAAAAGTGTTGAACTCTATTTTATGAAGTACATTGTTTTCTTGAACTTGTTTTAGGAATGAGAAATTTTTAGATGTGGTTGTCATAGAAACAAGAAAACTGTGCTTTTTCCTTTTCTGGCTGTACAGTAATTGGGCTATATCACAGACTTTGATTTTTCATCAGTCATGAGTATACTTGATATCATCTTTATAGATTTCAAGGATGCATACCAAAAAATTACCTTCATCTCAAGGTGGAATACATATAAAGGACCAACACACTGTACTTCATTAGTAATAGAACCTGTGTACTACTAGTAGCATTTCTATCTTTCAAGTAATATAAGACGTATAGTTTGTTGTTTTGTTGTTGTAGTTAGGTGCTGTGGAGTCAGGTCCAACTCATAGCAACTCTTAGGTACAACAGAATGAAATATTCTCCAACACTGTGCCATGCCCAGCAATGTGTCAGTGACTCTATGATGTTCATAGGGTTTTTGATGGCTAATTATTTTGGAAGTGAATTACCAGGTCCTTCTCCAAAGCCTATAGCACCCAGTATTCCTAGGCAGTCTCTAATCCAAGGACTAGCCAGGCCTAACCTTGCTTAGCTTTTGAGACCAGATGGGATACACACACACACATATATGTTCTTCTTGTTGTTAGGTGATACAGATTTAGATGCTAGGTTTGAAAATTCGTGATTAAAAAATGCACATATATATTTATTTCAAATATGTATATATATGCATTTTAATTAATAAATTTTCAAACCTAGCATCTAAATCTGTTCAGAAAAAATGACAATGGCAGGTCATATTTAACTTCCCAACAACAAATTGCTAAATAGTTCCCAAACCCTTTCATGTTAATTATATTTCTTGGACTCCAATGCACTTTAATCAGCACTTGTGAAATTCTTGCTCTTTATTGGGCACATTAGTGTTGCAGTCATGACCAAAATACCCATCAAGGATCCTCTATGTAGTGGGGACTCCTAATTCAGGACTGACTGCAATAAGGATCTAAAAAATAAAAAGCAAAAAAATGCCACTTGAGCGGTATTGACTATTGAGGCAACTTTTACAAAATTGCCATTTTTCTAGTTATATTTCAAGAGAGACGGAATTTTATTAGAAAGGTGGGAAGAGTGTTGAAGAAAATAGAATGTAATTGTTATGGTAGCAAGTTGATAGAAAACAAATTAATATAAATATTTGTATTAAAATATACAATTCATTTTGAAATGGCATTGTATACTTGCATTGTCAAAGAAAGAATTGAAAGTTTATTGTCTGATGCAAGAAGTTAGACTTTTATTTGTTAAACTATCTTTGCATGGCATCAGTTGTCAAATGTAATTACCTGGTGTCCATAACTGGGGTTTACAGAGAAAATCCCTGAAGATTTCCTCTCCTTTTATCTATCATGATATAATGAAGTCTTCACCTTTGTCCAAGAATAAAAAATCCTTTTACTCTGCTTCCCTTTTCTCTCTTCTACCACACCACTCCCGTCACAATGGCATATGTTAAACATGACCCTTGAATATAACACCAGGGAACATATTTAAAATAAATATGGTTCTTATTTAAAATAAATAAACAAAATATATCTGTACAAAGCAAGTGATTTTCTGCTTCTTACAGATAGGGATGGCAACTTTTCCATCTTTATATACCCAACTCCAGCACTTTGTTATTCATTAAATGTTTAGTGAATTTAACTGACCAATATTCTCCAGTTTGCAAACTTATTGAAAGTAATATTATCTCTTCTAATGAATTCATTCCCCATGTGTCTGTCAGCTTGTCATGCTGTGGGGGTTGCATGTTGCTGTGAGGCTGAAAGTTACGTCACCAGTATTTCAGATACCAGCAGGGCCACCCATGGTGGCCCAGTTTCAACTGAGTTTCCTGATTAAAACAGACTAGGGAGAAAACCTTGCAGCCCACTACTGAAACAATTTTAATTAGGCATTAAAAACCCTATGAATAGCAGAGAAACACTTTCAAATATAATGCCGGAAATTGAGCTTCTCAGGCTGGAAGGCATTCAAGAAAGGAGAGGGATGGAGTTGCCTCTTCAAAATAGAGTCAACCTTAATGACAGGAGTGGAATAAAGCTCCTGAGACTTCCTTTTGTTGATGTGGCACAACTCAAAATGAGAAGAAACATTTGCTGCAACATTGGGTTCAAATATAAAAAGATTGTGTGCATGGCAAAGTGTTGGGTAGAGTTTCACTCTGTTGTACATAGGGTCACTATGGGTCAGTTCTACTTCAATGGCACCCAACAACCCAACAACAAATGAACTCATACTTTGTAAAAATAATTACATACTAACATTCTGGAGTATTTCTATTATGAAAAAAAAATGTTTCAACCCATAATTCCTCCTTCCCTACAATACATAAAAATCAGACTCTCAAAGAGCAAGTAAACCATTATTCATAGTTCAGGTTTCAGTTACACTCAACCTCTTCCTCTTCCAGCGCATTGATTTTGCACAAAGCTCTGGCTAAAATGCCTCTACTTGTTTTTTCTCCCTCAGTTCTCACCTCTCCTTCATATTTCAGATTAGGAGTGTGTTTGCTCTTTGTGATTATAATGGAATACCTGCAATAGTAAGCTTATAAAGAAATAAGGCCTATTTGGGCTCACAGTTTTGGAGGTTCCAGGCCATAATCCACTGGCCTCACTTCTTTGTGCCTGTTGCCAGCCAACACAACATGGCTGTTGTGTGTGGCAAATTGAACTGCTTACATCATGAACCAAGGAGTAAAGACAAAGAGGAAGAAGCCAAAGTGCCACCATCCTCTTGGGGACACATCTCTGAGAAACTAAGGGCCTCTCACTAGGTCCCACCTCTTAAAGGTCCATAGCACCCCAATTCCACATCCTATTAACCAAGCTTTTAACACATAGACCCTGAGGATCACTACCTATATTCAAATCATAGCAAAATCGCTTTTAAAATCTTCCCAGATCTCCTTATTAAAAAAAAAAAAAAAGAAGAAGTGCTTTTCTGCCAGTCTCCCAGAGTATGCACTGTTCATTTTCATTCAGTCCTTGATTATTTTGTACACTGATGATTTCATTTATGGAAAGAATCATATAAGTTTTACCAAAATAAAGAGTTGAATAAGATAAAATGTTTAACTCTAAGAGGTTTATAAACCATTTTTAAAAACAGGAGATGAAGTAAATCATTATAAAGCAGGATGACGAAGGAAAAATAGTGATATGGACACGATTTGTATTTGTTTATTCCACTTTCCTCACATAATTACTTAAATGTTATATTTGAATATTATATGCCTGTAGATTCAAATATATGATGTCACTATGTTAACTTTGTATTATTTAAGAAATTTAAAGCACAGAACAGTTTAAATATTAAAAACAAACATCCATATAATACCTACTCATTTCAAGAAAAAGAACATTGTCAACATTCCAGGATTCTCTTGATGCCTTTTGAAATAAATACCTGAAGTTAAGCTATCTACTCCTTGTTTTTCTTTATAGTCTTGTCCACCTAATTTTATAACTAAATAATAGATTGTTTTTTCATATTAAATAAATGGAATCACATAAAACATATTCATTTATGCCCATCTTCTTGTACCCACTTGTATTTTTAAGTCTCCAAATTGTTATTGTGTACAGCTGTGATTTATTTATCTTCATTGATGAGTAGTATTCTACAAGATGCATATAAACATTTATATCTTTAATTATTTTCATTTGTATTTTTAATTGACAGATAATTTTTTATTATGTACAACACAATGTTCTGAGGTACATATACATTGTGAAATGCTTATATTTAGATAATAACAGTTATTTTTGTGATGAATATACAATATCCACTGTCTACATTTTTCAAAATTATATCATCAAAGATGAAGTCACTTTGCTATGCAATAGACCTCTTGAAATTTATTCTTCCTCTCTAACTTTAATTATGTATCTTTTACCAATGTCTCCCCCTCCTTCTGTAAAAATCTGTATCTACCAATTTTTGCCTATTATGTACATGCTGCTGAGATTATTCAGACACATATAATCTGGCACACACAAGAACATGTTTATACTTAGGAATTAAATTACTGTGTCATAAGACCATTATATTTTATTTTACTGGGTAATTATCACATGGGTTTTGAATCTGGTTAAACCAATTTAAACCTTTACTAGCAGCACATGAAAGCTATTTTTCCTCTGTAGTCTTCAATATTTGGCTTTAAGAGACTTCAAAAATACTCAATCTGGAAGAAAACAGTGTAATATTTTGGTTCACTTTTGAAAGTTTTTTTAAAACTAATGAGGATAATGTTTTCTGGAATAAGAATTTTTGTACGTATATCCCAAAATTGCCTTGAACTTGCCATTTTCCTGCCTCTGCCTCCAAAGTGCTTGGATTACAGATGGGTGCCACCATGCCCAGGTCCCTGGAACAGGATTCTATTCATCATTTCTACTTGCTCTTACAAGAAATGCTTCTTTAATTATTTTGCCTTTTTACTAATGGGTTCTTTGTCATTTCATGATTGATTTGTGGAAGGTTTTATATGTTGTATAAATGAAAAACTTTTTATTACATATGCCACAAACATTTTCCTTTTACCATGGTGGATTTCCACCTACTTAATATTCAAGTTTTCAAATAGATGTTCTTAATTTTAATGAAATAAGATTTACCAGTACTTTAAACTACGAATTATTCACTTCACGCTGGATTAAAACATTTTTTCTCAAAATTTATGTAGGTAATCATTATACTATCTGCCAATGCTTTATTTTACCATTAGCAATCCTACTAGACTTAATTTTTTGTATGTTTTGCAATAGTTATATTACTTTATCATATATAAAATAATTGTATAACAATTCATTGAAGAGTGGTGTCTTATAATAATGAGCCATTGAAAGAATGAAAGAGAAAAGGAAATAATTCAATGTATCAAGTTATTTGGCTATGTAGGACAATATGAATGAACTCAGAAGGTCATTGTATTTAGCCACGTGGGTATCATTTATGAGTGACCATGAAAGAAAGTCTAAACTAAGAAAAAAGATGAATTTTGCACAGTTACCTCTATATATTTTATCCCTTATGCCACATAAATGGTATATATATGGCAGTGGTGTGGAGGTAGGCAACAAAAAGTACTAACAAAAAAAAAAGATCATGAGATATGTGGAGTAGGAATATGACCTATATAAGTTTTGACAAAATGTACTATTTTTACTTAGACTTGAATACACATTGAGTATTATCTTCAGGGATAATACACATTGAATTATTGAAATATCTGAATATCTTAGACTTGAATACACTTTGAAATATCTGCAGGGATTAACATGTTTGGAAAGCTCTTTGCAAATCTATAAACTAAAATTAATAGTTGTCTTCATGGTGTTAATCAAAATCCTTGTTCACTAAATTGAATGTGGTAAAGGATGGCCCAGGTATTCATTAATAACACCTTTATTTATTATTTGATTTAAAAATTTGCTGATGATCATAAATGAATATCCATATTCATGTTTTTTTTGTTTGTTTGTAAGGAGTCATTTGGGTAGTGAATTAGTTTGCCACTATTTGCCCAGTCTCTGTGACTATCACATTTGATAAGTAGGAAAAGTACTTGAGAGGAAATGTAAGACAAGTTAGGCCAGTGGGAAATAATACTGTGTGAAGGCAACCAAGAGAAAGCAGCTGCAGTGAAAAAGTCCCCCTACAGAACCTTGTTTTTGCCAAAATAAACATGGAGCTACTGACCTTAACCCAGGGATCTCTTATGTTAATAAGATGACCCAAATACTATATTGAATCCCACAAAACAGTAGTGTTAATCTTATTTTTTGTCCTTCTATTTGGTTCCATGTTATGACCAACACAATTCTTTTTCTGTAAGATTTTTATTACTATGGTGGAAAATGATGTGCTTAGCTAATCTTATTAGAGATCTTGTCCACCTCCTGTCTTTGCTATACTATAGAAAAATGTCACAAGGAAGAATATGTGAGCAATTAAATTGATACACCCATTTAGAGATTAGGGGAGAGATTTGAGTTGAATATATACATGTGAGAATCACTAGCCTCTACAGACCAGAATAACAGAAAGTAGATAAAATCATCCAAGCAACTGGTGCCATGGGGCAGGCCTATAATCCCAGGTACTCAAAGGCTGATGCAAGAGGATCACCAGTTTGAGGCCAGGGGAAGCCTGAGCAACCTGCCAAGATTATGCCTCAAAATAAAAAAATTTTAAAAGTGGGCTAGAGTTGCAGTTCAGTGGTAGAGCACTTTCCTACCATGTGCAAATCCCTGGGTTCAACCCAAGCACCATTCACACATGAAACAAATAAATTAAAATTAAAATTTGGAAAAGGGGCTGTGGGTGCAGTTCAAGGATACAGTACTTGTCCAGAATCCACAAGACCCTGGATTAAACCCCATTACTGCAAAGAAAAACAAAATCTTGTATGCAGAATATAGAGGAGAGGGTTAAGGATAGAACACTGAATTAGAGAATATTTCTTTTCAAGATATTAGTAGATTTTGAGTTACTAGCTTATAGTGAAGCTATAAAAGTTGAAATAACAAGGGATAGTGTGGTATTACAAGGGACAAGATCATGTCAAGTTGGTTAAGGCATTTCATAAGAAGTCAAGGAACACAAGGAAGCAAAATGTGACTTCAGAATGAGAAGTTGCAAGGAAGCAATGCAACAATGATAGAAACATCCAAGAGAAAGATGATGGGGGCTACATCAGGGACACAGTCTTAGCCTCTCATTGGCAGTTGTCTCCCTGAGAATATGCAGGTAGGAAAAGAAGACACACATCAAGTTGAAGAGGGGAAATAGGAATAGAGGGAATAAAAATAAAATAAAAATCATAGCTTTCATTTTGACTTTAGAGGTTAGGAAACATTATTCTCACCATAAGACCCCTTCCTACATTCCTTGGTACTATTCTCTGTGGCTTCTTTATACCACACACTTTAGGAGTAGGTGGTATATGAATGACTGTTAAATTCAGGAATATCTCCTTTGCTCCATTGATTGGGCCACAGGCATCAATGTTCACTTCTTCCTTGGCTGGAACACACCTTATGCGTTCTTGTGCCAGTTCCACAGAGAAAAGAATTACAGTATAATATTGTACAAATGCACAAATAGACATGCATGTGAACTTAACTGTCCACTGTCTTAACTAATGTACAACTATATATATCCAAGTTCAGCTGAATGGAGATGCAAAGCTTCAGCAGATATATTGCTGACTCTTATTTTATAAATTAGAAATGAATGCACAATATATTAATGCTCTGTAACTATAAAGAAGAGCTATTTATAAAGTATGAATTTTATAGCTTAGATTTGTTTGAGAGAGAAAAGAGACTAAAAACCTGAATAGAAAACCTTGATTTCAAAGGATAGGGATCAGGGGAAGGAGAGAAGTCGAACTAAAAGAGAAAAATAAACAGGGTGACTATGATTAAGGTGCATACTATGCATATATGCGCTGCAGTCTCCGAGGTCCCGAGTTCAATTCCCAGCACCACAAAAATGGGAGAAGGACCTGGCAATCCACTCCCAAGGCAATCCCAAAACAGTCAGCCATTGAAAACCCTATGAGGGTCGCTATGAGTCGGATACCAACTCGACGGCACCTAACAACAACAACAACAACATGCATATATGAAAATGTCACAATGAAACATGTTACTTTGTACAATGAATAAGCACTAACAAAAAGGGAAAAAAGATGGAAAAATGAAGACAAAAATACCTTCATCTCTCTTACTAACTCAGATCCCCCATTTATTATGACCACTGTATATCCATTTTTGTGAATATTTCCTCCAAAGTACTTAGTAAGAAAATTTCTTCATTAGAAAACTCATTTATTGGTCAGGTACTGTGGCAGATGCCTCTAATCCCAGGGATTCAGGAGGCTGAGGCAGGAGGGTCTCAAGTTCAAGGCCAGAGGCAGTCTGCTTAACTTAGTGATACCCTGTCTCAAGATCAAAAATAAGCAAGGGGCTGGAGGTGCAGCCGAGTGGTATAGTGATTATGAAGTGTATGCAAGGCCCTGGGTTCAACCTCTAAGTACAACCAAAGAAAAAAAAGTTTATTTATTAAATTCAGAATATACATGAAGTCTAATCAGGCATTCTCTTGGCTATTGAGTCAGGTTCATCAACTATTCCTTCATATTATAATAGTTTAAGTCACATGTACTTTGGTTAAAATTGAAATGACAAATTGAGTTAGAGGTCAACCTATTTCTGTTAGGAAATCCTAACAAATGTACCATGACACCATATTTTTTCTTTAACCAGCAGTAAGTTTATTGACATAGATTATTTCTCTTTGAATTGGTTATTGATTTGTCTTTGTGCTCCTAACTCACACATTCTTTGGAGATGGGACCTTTAGATGTTTCTCCCTTGCCAGATGACAAAATACTACCTTTTGTCAATGGACAGTGTTGAGAAGAAACTTTAGAAAGGAAGGACTTTGCTTCCTGGTTTTTGTGTCACTTACCCACCTCTTGCTGTACATGATAGTCAGCATGCAGTGGACAGTAGCTCCTGGGAACACCATCCCTTGGGGAAACTTGTAGTGGAGTGATTCTAGCAAGACATCACCCCATAAACAGTTCCAAAGACATTCTAGATGTTAGATTTCTAGCAAGTTCCACTGGTGCAGTTCCACCCTTTAGGCTATGACTAGACTTTGCCAGAAGGCCTGGCTCTCATTCCTAAGGATAGTGGCTGACATTTACATGTGATGTTTGTGTACTTTTTAAAGTTCTCTATACTTCTTGCAAGCCAATTTCTCATTACTCCAGTACATGTTATAGTTAACAGTTATTTATATTAAATTTCTTTTTACAATTTATAAAAATCAATTCACATGTAATGATTGTCCATATTTATGGAGCACAACATGATCATTTGATATATGTATACAGTATATAATGATCAAATCAGATATTTAGCATTTCTCTCCTTAGAGATTTCTCATTTCTTTCTGTTGGGGACTTTCAAACTCCTTTCTTGTAGTTATTTATGAAACATATATTAAATACATTTTATACTTTCTGTAGTTACAGTGAGTGTAAATCAGAGGTCCCTAATCCCTGGGTCTCAGACCAATACCAGTCCATGGTCTATTAGGAACTGGGCCCCCCACGAGGAGGTGGGTGGTGGACAAGTTAGCTACCTCAATCGCTCATATCCCTAAACCAAGTCACCATTAACCCGGCCTTTTCCATGGAAAAATTGTCTTCCACAAAACCAGTCCCTGGTGCCAAAAAGGTTTGGGGCTGTTGTTGTAAACTGTAGTAACGCCCATGGGCTGTACAACACTATAATGTATTCCTTATAAATGTGCTTGTGTTTTGGTACCTTTTCCCAACCACCCTCTGTTCTCCCTCCTCCTTCCATTCCTTAGCCCCCAAACCACTACTCTATTCTCTACTTCTACAAAATCAACTTTTTTAGTTTCAATTGTTTCTGTTGAAATTACTACCTGGTTTCTCTCTACTCTTTAGACCCAGATTGATAACTTTCCATGATACAATTTTAAAAAGTCTGATTTGGAATGATTGATTCCTCTTAGAGTAGAGATAATTTAGTATCCCCTGAACAAAACCATGCTTGGTGTCTTCATATAGCAGGCACAAGTGTTTAATCTGTTTTTCTCAAGTAAATTCATTTCTTTGGCTTCAATATTGTCTCTAGGCTTTATAAAGCATTTGAGTTTGTTGTTAGCTCTTGATACAGAAGTAATAGAAGCTCATGATTTTTCTGGTACCCTAACTTTGTTTGGCAGAGTCAAGTACTAAGATAGCTATAGTTGGTTCCAATGCTTAGATAAATGCCACTAATTTTGCTCCATAAGCATGTTTAATATAATAATAAAAGAGTGGAATAATTAATGGGTCAGAATTGTTAATTTACCCTAAGTGGTAACAATTTTGAAAAGAGCACCTGAGAGGGAATTACCCAGAGAAAAAGTGAAAGCAAACACATGTAAGTCACAGTAAAAAAGACCCTGCTGTTGTTACGTACCGTCAAGTCCGACGTATAGCGAACTTATGCATAGCAGATTGAAACACTTCTCAAATCTGTGTCAGGCACACAATCTTATTTACACTTAAGCCCATTGTTGCAGACACTGTGTCAATCCATCTGGTGGAGGGTTGTCCTTTTTTTGTTGACCTGCCAATCACCAGCTTCCAAGGAGCACTCTGGTTGCACTTTTTCTAGCACAGATCTGTTGGTTCTTTTGGCAGTCCATGGTATATTCAATAGACATCTCCAGCACCATAATTCAAAAGCATAGGTTCTCTTTCTGTCTCCCTTGTTCAATATGCTGCTTCCAAAACCATATGATGCAACAGAAAATATCATGGCATGAGTCAGATGCACCTTCGTATTCAATGTGACATCTTTGCTTTTCAATACCCTAAAGAGATCTTTTGCCACAGCTTTTCCTAGAGCAATGCATCTTTTGATTTCCTGACTGCTGTTTCTATGGGTATTGATTATAGAGCCAAGCAAAGCAAAATCTTGGACAACCTTAATCTTTTCTCCATTTATTGTGAAGTTGCATATTGACCCTGTTTTAAGGATTTTTGTTTTGTCATGTTTAGTCACAATCCATATTGAAGGCTATGATCTTCATCAGTAAATATTTTAAATCTTCTTCACTTTCAGCAAGCAGAGTTGTGTCATTTGCATAAGGCAGGTTGTTAATGAGTCTTCTTCCAAACCTGATGCCGCATTCTTCCTCATAAAGTCTAGCTTCTCGGATTATTTGCTCAGCATATAAATTGAAG
Source organism: Pedetes capensis (assembly GCA_007922755.1). NCBI lineage: Eukaryota > Metazoa > Chordata > Mammalia > Rodentia > Pedetidae > Pedetes > Pedetes capensis. The sequence continues at coordinate 26,080 of VMDO01023925.1, forward strand.
GGATAAGGTAAAAGTATACAGTCGCCCCACACACCTTTCTCAACTTTAAACCACGCTGAGTTTCCTTGTTCTATTCGAACAACTGCCTGCTTGTTCAGGTACAGATTCCTCACAAGTAAAATTAGGTGTTCTGGTATTCCCATTTTCCGAAGTGTTATCCATAATTTATTATGATCCACACAATCAAATGCCTTTGCATAGTCAATAAAACATAGACATCTTTCTGATATTCTCTGCTTTTGGCTAATATCCAACTTACATCAGCAATGATGTCCCTGGTTCCTCACCCTCTTCTGAATCCCGCTTGATTTTCTTGTAAGTCCCTGTCTATATACTGCTGTAGTCGCTTTGGAAGGCTCTTCAGTAAAATTTTGCTTGAGTGTGATATTGATGATATTGTCCGATAATTTCCACAATCTGTTGCATCCCCTTTTTGGGAATATGCATAAATATGGATCTTTTCTAGGCAGTTGGCCAAGTAGCTGTTTTCCAAATCTGTTGGCATAAACATGTTAACACCTCCAATGCTGCATCTGTTTGTTGAAACATCTCTATTGGTATCCTATCAATTCCTGGAGCCTTGTGTTTCACCAGTTCTTTTGAGGTGGCTTCCACTTTGTCCTTCAGTACCATTGGTTCCTTTTCATATGGAACCTCTTGTAATGGTTGGTCATCTACCAATTCTCTTTTATATAATGATGCTGTGTATTCCTTCCATCTTCTTTTGACGTTTCCTGCATCGCTTAACATTTTCCCTGTAGAATCTTTCACTACTGCCACTCGAGGCTTGAATTTTTTCTTCACTTCCTTAAGTTTGAGAAACACAGAGTATGTTCTTCCCTTTGGTTTTCTGCCCCCAACTCTTTGCTCATGTCATTATAATGTTTGTATTTCTCTTAACTTCATGATGTCTTCCTTTTATTTTCTCTGCTGGATATTCAAGGGCAAGTTCCAGCATCTCTTTTGTCATGTAATTTGGTCTTTTCTTTTTTTCTTATCTCTTTAATAACCTTTTGCTTCCTTCTTGAATGTTATCTTCTATGTCATGCCACAATTCGTCTGGTCTCTTATCATTTGTTTTTAATGCATTAAACCTATTCTTGAGGTGGTCTCTGAACTCAGGTGGGATATACTCAAGGTCATACCGTGGCTGTCATACACTTGTTCTAATTTTCTTCAGCTTCAGTTTGAACTTGCATATGAGAAGTAGATGGTCTGATCTACAGTCAGCACCTCTTCTTGTTTTGATATTTGATATAGAGCTTTTCCACTGTCTCTTTCCACATATGTAGTCTATTTGGTTCCTGTATGTTCCATCTGGTGAATTCCATGTGTATAGTCTCCGTTTATGTTTTTGAAAAAATGTATTTGCAATAAAAAGGTCATTGGTCTCACAAAATTCTATCATGCGAACTCCAGCTTCGTTTTTGTCACCAAGACCATATTTTCCAACTACTGAGCCTTCTTTGTTTCCAACCTTTGCATTCCAGTCACCAGTGATTATCAGTATGTCCTGATTGCGTGTTTGATGTCATGCAGATTGCAGAAGCTAGTAGAAATCTTCCCTTTCTTCATTTGTGGCCTTAGTGGTGGGTGCACAAATTTGAATAATAGTCATATTAACTGTCATTCCTTATAGATATATGGATATTATTGTATCACTGGCAATATTGTATTTCAGTAAAGACCTTGAAATGTCCTTTTTAATGATGAATGCAACCCCATTTCTCTTCAGTTTATCATTCCCAGCATAGTATACCATATGATTATCTGACTCAAAATGCCCCATTCTGATCCATTTTAGCTCACTGATGCCTACAATGTCCATCTTTATGCACTCCATTTCTTTTTTAATGATTTCTAATTTTCCTAGATTCATACTACATACATTCCATGTTCCAATTATTAATGGATGTTTACAGTTGTTTCTCCTCATTTTGAGTCATGCCACATCAGCAAATGGATGTCCCTGAGGCTTTACTCCATTTCCATCATCAAGGTAGACTCTACTTTGAGGAGGCAACTCTTTCCCAGTGGTCTTTTGAGTGCCTTCCAACCAGGGGGCCTCATTTTCTGGCACTATATCTGACAGTATTTCTTTGCTATCCATAGGGTTTTCAATGGATAGTTCTTTCAGGAGTGGCTTGCCAGTGCCTCCTCCCTAGTCTGTCTTAGTCTAAAAGCTCAGCTGAAAACTTGTCCACCATGGGTAACCCTGCTGGTATCTGAGATACCAGTGGCATAGCTTTCAGCCTCATCACAACACACAAGCCCCCACAGTGCACCAGACTGACAGATATGTGGGGGGGGAAATGTCCTTAGAGGGAGCCTAAACAGCTGTGGATCTGTGTGGTGCCACATTAAAACTATTCTGATAACCAAATATGCCAAACTGTCATACTACTTTGAGAATCAGAGAAATACTATTTTGAGAATGGGAGATTTCACATTAAACAATACAGGGTAAAACAAAAGAATATCTCTATACCTTACTACACTCAAAACCTTATAATTAACAAATTTTTTCTCAAATTGACAATTTACATTCCTTCTGTCACCAAGGCCAATGAAATACAAAACTAAGAATCAGTCATTTATAAGAAGGTGGCGTTCAAGACAATGAGGACTAAGATTTAGGTAAATGAGAAATAGGAAACAGTCATCTGAAGTCAGTTCATGAGAAACTAATAATCAATTAGCTTTCAAATGTACACATAAGACCATGAACCTTTAGTTACTTCCATACCATTACTGGAGTCATGGTACCATTAACTAGAGTCATACTACCCATTTAAGAAATGAAGAGCCAATAGTTTACTACCAGTTACACTGTTCGGGCTCTGTATGGTCTTTTCATGTTTGCTTGTTTGCTGATTGGTTGTTTGATTACTATATGATTACCAAACAGTGACATTGTTATAAGATGAGCTGTCCTTTAACTTGTATTTCTGTTCATTTTTCTCTGTGGGGTTAACTTTAGGGCTTTGAAGTGTTACAAGCAAACCTTTGAATTCCAGCTCTGTCATTTCTTAGATGTTTGAATTTGATCAAAGCATAAAATTTCTGAGTTTCCTTGTTTCTTTTCATTTGTGAAATGGAACAACAAAACTTAAATTTTTTCTTTACTTCATGGATTAACTCAGATTACTTGTAAAATCTTCAATTTATTATTTTGTAAATCACACAAACTCAACAAATGATTTCTGTTATAGCCAATATAATTTAATTATGTGATATCTTTATTGTATGCAAAATCACTCTTGATTTTGATATTTTCTCTCTGGGTTATATTTCTTCTCAATGTAAATGGACAAAATACGTATATTCAATGTTGCTCTCCAGTATAGCAAGAGTGTCTTGAATATTATTTTACTCTATTTTTATAGTCATATATATTTTTGCTTTGCCCATCTTAGTATTAATATTTCTGTATTATTTTGTTTCTGTTACTGCAGAAAGCTTGACACTAGGTGTTTTCATGTATGCCAATCTTACTGAAATTCATTTCTAAAATAAATTTTTATTACCACACATGTGTTTGGCTCCAATTAAGTGATTTTGCTTCATGCTCTGATTAATATGCCTCCATCTGTTAAATTTTAATGATATATTTCATTCAGCTTTCAATTTTATGGGGTGTTATCTTTTATTACCTCAGAATTTAAAAGTAATATTTTTATCCTTCTACAGAAACCTTTATATTCAAAATAAATATACTTGATTCTTTTTTCTCCAGTTTTAATTTTTATAAGTAAAACCATACTTTGGATAGGAAATGGTGGAAATAAGCACAATTTTTCTTCTCGCTTTGCCATTCCTTGACATCTCAAACACATCTAAACATGCATACATACATTTCACACAACTTAAATGTTAAGACTTTCCTGAAATATTATATTGTAGGATCTATATTCATAGTGATTTTATATTATTATCACATTTCTTTGTATATGGCACAAGCCTTTGAACAAAAAGAATGCAATATCTTTGCACATATTACATTTCTTACAGGAAAATCTGTACAGATAAAAAATACTTAAATTCATCCTTAATAATCCTTAAATGTATAACCATTAACAACCCAGAACATCCATGCTACTAATTAATATGCCCTTGGAATTAAACCCCAGCTGTCTGTGACCAGATTCTGTTTTGTGCAATCTCCTTCCATAATTGTTGTTGTTGTTAGGTGCCATTGAGTTGAGTCCGACTCATAGCAACCCTCATAGGGTTTTCTTTTTTTTTTTCCTTTATTAGTAAATGATGATGGGTTACAGAGTAAAACAGCATTGGCTTTTTCCATTATGCATACTTTTACATCACTTCTAGCAACACTTTCATTGACCTACAAAGTTTATAGAGCCTGATGGCTAGTATATAGTAAAATTCTGATATTTATTTGGTTTATATTCCCCTATTTTTCCAGTATACTCATGAAGTTGTGCTGTTTACATTGAGATTGACCTCAGCCCATTCATCCTTCTTCATTGACCCTCCTCCCCATCCCATATTCTCCAATCTTTCCTTCCCTCTGCTAGTTCCCTCCCTCTTTATTTCTACTCCTTATATTTTCCTATCTACAATGTTTAATTGTGAGATAAA
>VMDO01023926.1:0-30673 GCA_007922755.1 Pedetes capensis
TTGGACAATTGGACTCAAAGCTGATTGGTTCAGGCCATTCCGTGGGCAAGCTATATAAGGAGCTGCACTGCAGCAGCTCACTCTCTCTTGCTGGGACCATCAGCAAGAAAACAACTCTCCTCTCTCTCTCCTCTCTCTCTCTCTCTCATTCTCTCTCTCTCTCTTCCCCAGACCACTGACAAGGAAAGATATCTCGCTTTCTCTCTCTCTCTCTCTTTCTCCCAGACTATCAGCAAGGAAACAACCCTCTCTCTGTTGCAGAGCACTGACTAGATAAGAACTCTCTCTATCTGACCACCAAAGAAGCAAGAACTCTCTCCTTGTAACCACCGAGACCACCAACATGAAAGCATCTGCCCTTGAGGCAGTATAAGAGCTGTTAGCACTTACAGCTGTATACTTTGGGTTTCTCTCTTCCCTAATAAGGGCAGAGAAATAAAGAACTGTGTTTGTCCCCACAAGGCAAAAGCTCCCAAAGCTTTTCCTTTCTCCCTTCTCTGCAGCATTCCTGAGGGATGCAGGAGTTTGCACCCCTCACCTGAGTGTCCTGAGTGAATTGTGTTTAGTATCTGTGTGTGTGGTGGCACTGCCCATCTGAACATCCAGGCCAGACCTGGAGGTGTGTGCCCCACATCCACTCCCAAAACAATCAGCCATTGCAAACCCTATGAATAGCACAGAAATACTGACATAGTGCTGGGCATGGCACAGTGTTGGGGAATGTTTCATTCTGTTGTACATAGGGTTGCTCTGAGTTGGACCGACTCAATGTCACCTAACAATAACAACAACAACAACAACAACAAAAGCAACAACAAGATTCCATCCATCTCCAAAGAGTTCTACAAAGTATGGAAGGCTGTGCTGCCATAGAGCCCCTTGGGTCACCAGGATGGCAGAAAACATTGGGGTGAGGATAGGGAGGCTAACCAGGAGGGCAGATTGGCCAGGCCATTTTGCTGATGCTAGCATAAGTTTGTCTGTGGAGGAAATAAGTATGGAAGAAGGCTTTGTGTAGTTCGTATGTGCTGTTCTGCCCTAAGATGCTGGGGGCTGAAGATATGGATGGGGTAGTGGAAAGCCAAAGTGCAGTGAAACTGTTTCCTCCTGAAGTTTTATGTTTATCTGCAGCTCTTCTCATAATCTTTCTGTTTCGCTATCTTTATAATCTAACAATTTGAAAGAGTTTGCACTAAAAGACAGAGAAAACAACTCTTTTGACTGTTGAATATCTTTCCTTCATTTAGTTCTCCATAAATTCTGGTAAAAGATTATGAGTGATTAAGGAGAGCTAGAAATAAGGATTTAATTGAGAATCTGTGGCTTTATTTGAGTTTAATTTATTTCTTTCCCTCTATCTAGTCTACTTTGCCTGCATCCATTGCACTGTGTCATCTGATCCTGTTAGATCTCAGAAGCTAAGCATGGTCGGGCCTGGTTTGTACTTGGATGGGAGACCAGCTGGGAACACCAGATACTGTAGGCTTGGGAGAAGGACCTGGCAATCCACTCCCCAAAACCAATCAGCCATTGAAAACTCTACGAATAGCAGAAAAGCACTGACAATTGTGTTTCATCTGTTGTACATAGAGTTGCTATGAGTTGGACACTGACTTGATGGCACCTAACAACAACAACAAATCTAGTGTACTTTAAATAAACCTTGATTTAGATATGAAAATTTGATTTTAAAAGATATGATTTTTAAGAACTTAAAAAAACTTACATAAAATAGTTCATCATATTTTTCAACATACTTCCTTAGTATGTAAAAAATAAGAATTATGTATCAAAGAAACAGTTTATACACAACTTCTCAGGAGTATGTCTCATTGTGGGATGTGAGCCACCACAGGATAGTAAGAGTTGGCTACTCTGAGTGCTCTCCCAAGCCCTCAGCATGTGGAGATGCTCCACAACTACTGATTCCATAATCAGGATGTTTTGACTCCTTGGACTGCTTTGCATTGCTGAATTTTAAATTGCTACTTGTTTGCAAGGCAAAGTTGAAAGTGAGGTGCAAGTCTCAGCTCTAGGAGTAGCTAGATGATCTTTGATGGGACTGAGAAAGGTGAAGTTCCTAGGGCTTTGACATTTCATTCTCTTGTTATATAGCAGCCATAAAAAAGTCACTAGTATTTTCCTGTCCTCCTTACTGATACATGCCAGCACTAGGAAAAACGAAGGTATCCGTTTCATGCCTAATTGGGTAACTTAACCAGTGAAAGAAGCTATGAGATACCCAGAGCAATTGGGCTCCCGTCAGCTGGTTCACCCAAGCAGAAGTCCCCTGTGGAAGTGATTGCAATGGGGAAATGTTTCATATGAAGGTCCCTTTCCTGAAAAGCCCAGTGTGAAGGCCATTTCCAAAGTTGTTTTCTACAATGCACAATCACTGAAAATGGAAGAAAATGACAGATGCTAATGTTTGAATATTCTGCAGCTGGATGCTGTATACATCAGGACTTTTCACATTGAACTTAATGAGTCACCCAGGTGTTCAATGACCAGTTGCTTTCTTAAAGTTGGAGATGGATTTTTTCCCCTTATGCAGTGGTCTGCTCTGTACATAGCTTTTTTTATGTGGGATATTACTGCACTGAAAATATTACTGATGCAGATTCTATTCCCAGACCATTGAGTCTATTTAGATATGTCATGCTCATAAAAGCTCATGTTTATTGAAGAGGGTTATTAAATTTACTGTAAGATTTCATAAAGACCCTTTTAAGTGAAAAATGCAGGTAGGATGGTTTGAGTAGATGCTTTATAAACCTTTTACGAGCCAAAAAAATAAAATCTAAATGCAAATGTCTTATGTAGAAAGTAAAAGCAATTTGTTTTTCTCATTAGGTGCCAGACAGTCGGCTAACATGAAGATGACAGATTTTGAGATCTATGAAATCAGAGCCAGCTTTCTTTAACTGAGGGCTGCTAGCTGCTTACATTCTCTATCAAAATGAGCATTTGTTCCAAGGTTAGATTCAGACATATACCTGTCTGTCTGGTTTGGGAATCATTCTATTTGAACCCTCAATATAACTTTGAGAAGATTGCAATATATTCAGTTTAAAACACATGCACATGTATGCACACACAGTGTTAAACTACAGTCCATAATTAAAGATATTCATCACTATGTTCATTGAAATGAACAGTAAGAATATCTCACACTGTTTCTCTTCATTACTATGCAAGACCAGAGCTTATATTTCTTGATTTGGAATGATGCCAGAGAGTCATTTCAATATTTGAGCTGCATACATTATTATTAATCATGATGATCATGCACTTTTCAATATTCATGGTACTTCATAACAATTTTTATTAGCTGTTTCTCCTTATAGTTTAATCAGGTCAAGGGAAATTACTTACTATTCTATTTCAGGTGAGGAAACAGGCACAGACAGATATGATGACTTCTATATCAGACTGTGGATTATTGGCATAGCTGCCATGAAAACCCACAATATACTGGTATTTTTACACTCTGACACTGAGGATTTGCCCAAAAACTCTCTTTGAAATTTTGTGAGAATAAATTTTTATATTAGAAGGTTCAGATGTATTTGGGAAACTAAAATATACCATTGAGCAACAAAACATTGGGTACGTAATAGATTCTAATAAAAATTGGCTAAAGAAATGTGTGAGTATTATTTAGAGATTTAATCCATGACATTTTAAAAGTAATTCTTTGTGTAAAAGTAACATATTTTGAGTTAAGTAATGGTAATTGGAGTAGGACACCAGGTAGTGTGTAAGTTGGATGTATTATGTGTTTCAGAGTTAAGTGATAAGTCACTGCAGGATAGTAACATTAGCAGATATCTTCAATAGTTTTCAGTAAAGGGGGATGTTCTAAACTTGAAGTAGTGGACCAGAAGATAGTAAAGGTTTATTTTCTATCTGTTGGCATAAAAAGATATATTTCCTTAGCTTGTTAATGATATGTTAAAAATGTTTAAACAATAACCTCAGTTAAAATAATAAAGTATGTTGTACTATAATTAACATGTGTACAAGCCCTAAAGGATCATCGACTTTAATATCATTCAGAGAGACTGCGTCTCAGGAACCTACCTGTTCACTATGTATGGAGATGATTTAACAATGGTAATCTCATATAGGTTCTGACCACTGGTAAGAAAACTACATTTTCCTACCCATTAGTCTATATCCATTGGTGTCTTAGGTTTCATTACCATACTGCTGTTGAAATGCCTGGATCAGATGTTTCAATAAATAATAATTTAGGTGGTTTAAATATAGTTAAATCAATTTTTTACTTGAAAGTATAAACATTCTAAATATTCTTTTATGAAAATTATGTTGTGCAGTTATATCACTGTTCAAAGAGAATATGTAATCCTCAGGAGGAGCACTGCACACTGTAATACCCAGAGCAATGTTTGATTATTGCTTCCTTCTATAATGGCTGGTCAAACTGGATTCTGCCCATAGCATGAAAGGAGAGCAAGGTAGACTTTTGTCTCCAGTTTTAGACTTTCTATTAGGTCATTCATCCTGGAGCCCACTTTTTCAAACTTCTTGGATTTAGAATAATTTAATAAAATGAAACAAACCAACTTCTGGTTTGTTTTTAAAGCTATTATCATAGGACATGCTAGAAATTAGAATTCTAAACTTAATATAAACTCTTCCATACAATGAAATGGTTTTTCTAACTGGATTTTACTATTTGAACATAAATCTTATCCTCTGCTCTCTTTGAATCACCCGGAGTAGTCATAGAACTGGTAGAGGTGGTAGGGAAGCTCTGGACCAAACAACACAGCCTTGTTATGCCTGAAGGTGTTGCAGACCCAGGGCATTTTGGACTCTCCTGTATTAGGGGGGAAATATCTACTGATAAATTTGGGGACTCATTCAGTAAGGGCCTATTGAACACATATTGTGTGAAATACACAGTGCTGAATCTGCTAGGACCTCTGAATAGAGTCCTTATGAATGTGAAGTTTTCTGGACTCTCGCTAATTAGATATATTGACCTGAGTTTGGAATGGCTCAGACATAAAATCCTATAAAGAAAATTTCATTCGGATGATACTGGCAGCTTGGGAAGAGCCATGTTCAACTAGGGAAGCAGGGGTCACCCATAAAACTGGCATAACAGCACTCTGTTTATCATGTTCAGTAAAGTGTTGGGCAAAAGAATGTATCCAGGCTTGTGTGACAGCAGAGTCTACTTGTCCCCGTCACCGTATCATCTGCTTTGCCAGCAATACATTTCCAATGACTGAGCACATTATTCACAGTACAGAAGATTAGAATGTTTTCAGGAATCTTTAATGCCTTCCTATGTTATGAATGGTTTCCTTCAGAAAATATGAATTTCCAAATGCACGTGTCTTAAAAATATAGTTGTGTAGGAGGTGGTCAAATGAAATAGGCACAGCAACTTTTGTTTTGACATTTGTTTAACCCCTGTCACCCACGCTCAAAAAAAGAAACAAAATCACATCAAATATACACAAAACAAAGAATATAAAGTCAAATTCCCTCAAAAGAATGTCTTAAAAAAAAAACTATTCATAGACCACACTGATGAAAAATGGTTTGGGGAACATACTAATGCAAAGACTTATAGCAATTCTCAAATTTGGAATCACCAGTAACTAAGGGATGGGGCTAGGGTTTAGCTCAGTTGGTAGAGTGTTGCTCCTTACTCTCTGAGGACCTGGGTTCAATCCCCAGCACTGCAAAATCAGGAGAAGGACATGGCAATCCACTCCCAAAGCAATCCAGAAGCCATCAGCCATTGAAAACCCTATGAGGGTTACTATGAATCAGATCCAACTCGAGGGCACCTAATGACAATGATGATGATATAATATTGGATCATTTTAAGATGGAAGAAGGACATAGCAATCCACTCCCAAAGCAATCCAAAAACAATCAGTCATCGAAAACCCTATAAGGGTCACTATGAGTCAGACCTGACTTGGTCTCACCTGACAAAAAAAAGGAACAAAGGAAAAGTTTTCTAACTCCCTCTTCCTTCTACTATTTGCATAGTAGTAAATAACATCATAAAATCAGACACTCACAGTAAATATGCTCTTTTAACTTATAAAATATATAAATCATAGGGAGGCCTCTTTGCCATTATAATTAGAGCACTGTAGAAATTGAGTAAAGAATAATAGCAATAATGATAGCTAGTATATGATATGTGCTTTGTGCTAATTATTGTTCTTAGGGCTTTTATGTGTTCATTTACTTCAATTAACTGTGAAGTAGGTACTATTATTAGTCCCATTTTATAGATGAGGAAACTGATTTACAGAGTAGGTTAGTAATTGTCAAAGATCACATTGCTAGTAAGCAACAGAGCTGCATGAACCCATGCTGTCTGGCTCCAGAGCTTGCATTCTTAATGGTACCCTGCTGTAAAATCATTCAATTGCTTCGCTATTGCTTGTTTTATTAATCCAATAGTTGGCTATGAGAAAGCAATGGCATGCATTCACTGTTTCTTTTGGGCTTAATCTTTTTCTGCTTAAGATTTTCCCTTTGGATAAAGGAAGAAATTAAAACTGCCCATGTAATAAACTAAAAGCATGTAAAAGAATACAGTGAAAAGCCAGTCTTTTGCCCTCCTCTGTTACTTTTTCCTTTTTAGGCAGAAGCATACCCTTGTCCCCAAGTGTTTGTGTATCCTCTTAGATACATTCTATGGAGAAAATACAGGCTTATATTTCAAACCAGTTTTTTTCTAAAAGGTTGAATTTTCTAAATAGTTTTGAATACCAGTCTACTCAAATCAGTGACACCAAACGTGCCCTGGAAAACCAAGAAGCCAAGACATTTAGATAATCATATTCAGCTGGGCATATTGGTTAGGACATTTCAAGCTTATGCTGTCCCCCATCCATGGGAAGCACAGCCAAGAAGGTTATAAATGTGACATGTTTAGTCTACTGGGGCCCAGGTAGACACCATGCTCAGAGCCCTTGGTCTTTTACTACTTGCGGCACTGCCAAGGGGTGCCAGCAGAACTGGCTTCGAAGACAGTCTGTCCCAGAAGAGACACGCACACGATTCCAGTGGGGACTCTGGAAGATAAGGACATGTCTTCATGTACAAACCAGTGTAAAAATATGGGATTTCAAAATCAACTGTTTGTAGTGGCGGTGAGTGTAATCTCACTGATCTAGCAAATCCACTTCTAGAAATTTGTCCAAAGGCTTAGCTTTGTGGATGTGCATGACATTCATTTTGGAACAAATCTAAATAATCAATTTTAGGGGTTTGGTTAAATAAATTACATTAACTCAATAGAATATGATGTAGCCATTAAGAAAATGCAAAGAATATTAAATGATGTAAAAGAGTATTTACCATGTGTGGCTAAGTAAAAAAGCAGTATATAGGGAAGAATGTGTATAGGGAAACATTATGATATATGTAGAGTATAAGAGAGATCTTGGATGAGAACTAACAGAATGATTTATGACAAATATTAATCCTTATTTCTGAGTGGAAGTGGACAATTTTTAAAAGTTTTTTATTGCTTACTTAAAATCCAAAAATTTAACAATGACTACTTTTTATCTGTATTGAAAATAAAACAAAAAATTACCCAGGGTAATTGATGAACTCTTGAAGCACCCAGTTGCAAATCACTTACTAACCAGCTATGTAAATAGCTTTTTCAAGGGCAGAATCTAATTTTTTTTTCAAACATCTGCTAGCTTGTCTCTTACCTTTGAAATTGAACTGTTCATGATCCACTGATTAAAATAACATGTGACCCCTTCACAATGTCTTTAGAATATTATCTGGTAAACAATTAATGTTTTTAATTTAGATGTGTTGCTTGAACCCTTTTGAACAGTCTCCAGACTCCTTCAGTTTGATCTCAATGCTAATAACAATAGATAATGTTGGTTGGATGCTCACTAATACCAGGCACCAGGCAAAATGCCTTCCAAGTGACATCTCATTGAATTTTGTAGGGGCCTGGATGACTATGATCTCCTTTTCACAGATGTGGAAACTGAGGCTCCAAGAGGTTAAGGCACCTACTCAAGGTTATACAGTTGATACAACAGAGAAGCCAGGATTCCAGACCTTGGACAATTAATCAGTATAAAAAGCCATCTATAAGACTGTTTCATCTCCAATTTGATGATCAGAGGTTTTTAAAGCATCTTATAAAACCCATTTTGTAGAGAATGAAATTGAACTAGGAAATGGGTGATGTGTTCGTGCTTAGAAAGGTGATTCATGGAGAGGCAGATACAATCCAGCATCCCATGGGTCTTGTCTCCACACTTAGCACTAACTCACTTTTCAGGAGACATAAACCACCTCAGTGTCCTATGTGGCCCTATGATGAAATAATGGGAATGTGATTTTTGAGCTGCTCAGTAATAGAGGAGATGGAAATCTTCCCACCTCATCTTGCGTATTGCTGATAGTGTACACAACACTTGCCCATTGAGATCATTTTCAAAAGATGATTACTTCAGTGTGCCCAGGCCTGCAGGACGTAAGTATGTGGGCAGTGGTGGTAAGAACTGTAATTATTCTTAATGGGAAAATATGCAGGTAATGACTTGGATGATCATGTCTCTGTAATGTATGAGTTCCAAAGCCCAATGAAGTAATTAAGCAATCTGCAAACATGCAAGGGAAAAACCTGAAAAGAACCAAAATAACACTTCTTGTGAATAACTAGAATGTTCTTAAAGAAGAGTCATTAAAAAAAAAGAGATTTATCTATCTGTCTACCTGTCTATCTAATTGCCTCACATAGGCAAATACTTCTTTATCTATATCTCAGAATATTAAATATTTATTGAGGGGCAGTTTTTCAAGTTATCATTTCAAAAAAGTGTTTGTTCTCCACAGAAGGTGAATTTGCATATAGCTTTGTCCTTATTGAATACATTCATTTAGATTAGTTCTTCTCTTACACAAGAGCAGCAGCAAGAGGTAGCAGAAGTAGCCTTGACCCAGACTACAAATTCTGAGTGTGAGCTCTGTTTCCTGTGCCAACTTGACAGTTGATTGTAGGTTAATCTCTTCTCTTTTCTTCAGAGTGATGATCCCCAACCCATGGGCAGGATTGCTGGAGGACTCAAGAGTATGGGCAAGTGCTTTATCATGGTAGAGCTGTGAGGCATGCACCCAGTAAGTATAGCCATTATTATTATAGCTCTGCTGTAGGGAAAGCTTCTTTTTCCTGTTTCATAAATGAAAAATCTGAGATGTAAAGATTTATCCAAAGGCACTGAATTGGTTGGAAGTAGAGCACTCAGATTTTCTGGTTGCTATTGAGTACAGATAGTGTATTCTTAGAAACAGAGAAAAGAAAGAAAGGAAGAAAGAAAGAAAGAAAGAAAGAAGAAAGGAATAAAAAGAAAGAAAGAAAAAGAAAGGAAGGAAGAAAAGAAGAAAATGAGAGTTTGTGGTTGATCTTCATGTTGTCAGATAAGACTGAAGTGGTTCTGATCATCCAAAATAGAAGATTTACTAAAAATAGGCTCTTTTAAATTGGTGGGTATAGAGAAACTATTTGTAACATGTAAACCAATCGAATCCAATTGGTACTTTTGAGGAATGCTAACCAATATATTAGTCTTCTGAAGGATTTATGGAGTAAGAGGCAGGGAGGAAATGGCTAGATTAGGGCTGTCCAGGGAGCAATTAGCAGCACTTACTGACTATTAAAGCACTTTGTCCTTAGAAAACAACAACAGAGAAAGTCAGAGAAAGGTTTCTTTTTCTCTTTGAATTTGCAGAGACTCTGATTCCGAAAGCAAAGATGTTTTGCTGCAAAGTGTGCAAGATGTTGCCGTATGATTAATTCATGCATCTGCTTTTATGTTTCAGTACAGTAGTAGCTTAGGTTATTTATTTATTTGTCACTGTCACTAACAAAGCTGCTTCAGGCCAAATCGGGATTTTAAGGAGAGACCTCCTAAGGCCAACAAAAATGTCTAGGGATGTTGCTCGTGGCCCAGTAGGTGGCAGCCTGCCCTCTGAGTTAATGCCTTGCTGTCACTATCAAGATGCTTGGGGGCAAGGAGGTAGGGGGAAGGCTTCTGGCCTTGTTTATTTAAAAACATTCTCTTTTTGGCGACACATTGAAGGAAATGGCAAGTAAGAAGGTAACATTAAAATCTTTTTCCCTTTTCCTATCCATATTGGATAATTACTTGTTGACTTCTATATACATTTAGATTAAGTGCTTATTATTTCAGGTTGCATTGCTTTGTGCCTGACCATGCTCTGAACTGCTACTGTATCTCTCTCCATGGTTGGACATTTTTATCATTTTGTTTTCACTTTTTAAAAGATACTGGCTTTTTTATTTTTTATTATTTATTTATTTTTTTAATAAAAAGACAAATAGATACACCGCATATGCAGGCACAAACTCCTTAGCTTTATTTTTTGTTGTTTTTGTTGTTGCTGTTGTCATTGTTTTGTGGGTGAGGGGAGAAGTCCTTTTATTAATGCTAATTTCTATCTGTGTGAAAAGATCCCCTGTGAGTCACCTTCCCTTCCCCATCAGGCACATGTGAATGCTGACCCAAGGATGTGAGTGTCGCTGCACTTCATGAGCCCCGTGTTCTTATACTTTATAGTGAGGTTCATACCCTCAAATGACCCACAGGGAAACACCTGCCCCCTCCTTCATATTCACAGGTGAGCCAGTCCATCTGCTGTCTCTGAGGTTGTGAGCTGGTTTATTCAGCTAAGCCAAGTGTTTCTACATTTCCTGGATCAGGTAAAGGAAGGGAGATGAACTAGTGAAGGAAGAAGAGCTAACATCAATCACTCCTTATTTTGTCTTAGGCACTGTACTAGTCACACACTTTATCTCATGTGATTCTTACCAAAAAATTGTGTTGGGAGTGATGAGGAAATAAGGACTTAGAAAGGCTAAATAACTTGCATAAGGCCACTCAGTTTATAAGAACCACAGTATGAAACAGAACTTTATCTTAGGGGTGTTCAAATTTATTCCTAATTCCCCTGCTCCATTTAAAATATATACTGTCATTTACCCTTGTGCTTTGTAGAACAAGTGCTTTGTCACCAAAACATACCTATTGTGAATGCTTTCTGCCCTAGCATATTGTGTGCATATCATCTTCTTCAAATTAAAAACCTTTAAGAACCAGAATTATGCATTCCTGACTTTCAGCTTGAGCCTCAGCCACCCTAAAATTCAGATGTGTGTGGACTTGTGGGCTAATCTTTAAGAGAATATTTGCATGGGGAAGGAAGAGGAGCCTAAATCTGGCCCAAAGACACACATGCGTCAAGGTTGGAGGGGCAGAGTCCACTGAAGTCTATTTCTCAGATTTCTTCCACCCCACTCTGATAGTACAAATCAGGGATTGAAAACAAAATGTGAAAGAGTTCTTTGAAATCTCAGGAAGACTGGGGAGCAAACCACATTGGAAACTTGTGTTATCAACAAGGTCAGCAACATCATTTTTGACTTTGACTTTTTGAAGTATTGCTAGCAAATGAGAATGGACGGTCTTATCTTGGCAAGTCACCTGCAGCCAGTGAAAGTTGTTCCCTAAGTGTTACTGAGGTGGTGCATCAGTCAAGTCTCCATTATCCAAGAGGAGGTAATGGGTGAAAGTTTTGTGTTTAGTTTAGGATTGTAAGGGAAAGGGCTCAGTCTGGATGGTCTCCCACTATGCTGTAAGGGCAGCCCTTACTTGATCTACTCAAAAGAAAACTCTGGATCTCACCCACTTAATGGGTCTCTACAGGTGAGATTCATGAGGAGGTAATAAACAGATAAGAAGTCTCACTTACTTAGGTCTTCAGTTGTTATTAACATGATATTAACATGATCTGTATTCCCTTTTATTCTTCCTCCCTGACATCTAATACGTTTCTGAAGGGCAGGATAATTGGTAGAAAAAAAAGGGGACAAACATTACTCAATCTTGGTGAAGATGGATGATGATATTCCAAAAATAACTTCCAGAAAGAGGACACAATTATTCCTGCCTTCAAGTATTTGAAGACCTATTTTGTAGGAGAGGGATTAGACTTAAAGTTACTGGGAGAAACGCTTCAGCTCAAAGTCAGGGAGAACTTAGACTGTCAAAACCATGCAGAGAATGGAGTGTGTTGCTTTGGGAGAGAGTGAGAATTCTCTGTCACTGGACATCTAGCAGAGACCAGAAACAATGTGCTGGGATTATCCTAGAAAAGGGAAGCAGCGAGGTGCAAAGTAGATGACCTTATTGTTTTTCTAACCATATGATCCTGAGATTCAATGATCATATCATTGAATTACTGGATTTTATTGAATCAAGTGAAAGTAATTTTTTTGAAGTTAAAAAAGCTTTCCCTGTGGTTAAAAAGAAGTGCTCCGTAATAAAGCTTAGGTTTCCTTGCCCCTTAATTGGACATGGAAGGGCCTTGAGTCCCCTGTTTCATGGGTTAAAGATCCCATAAGCCTGCCCAAGATTTCTGCTACTTCCCCTGCTGTTTGACCCTGTGTCTGGATGTAAGTGTGCTGTCTCTGTATCATTCCTGCAATATCCTGGTGCAAAGGTTAGGTTCTTTATTGATAATCCACTGACAACAAGCATTTTGTGAGTTTAAGTAGCATTTACTTAACACCTGGAGGGTTATTCTCTCTATCTCCTGCCTATGTTACTGTTTCTTTCCCTTTCTCAGAACAAGTACAAATTCTTCATGCAGATCTGTTCTATGAATACTCAGGCTTTTCAGGATCTACTCTTCTAATCTGTATTAGAATAGGTGAGATGAAGCTTCAATAACACATTCCCTTCAAAATCTTAGAGGCTATTACAACAAACATTTATTTCCTACTCTTGGTAGATGTTCAATATGGGTCTTCACTGGGCTCTACTCCACACAGCCACTCAGGGACCCAGGTTGATAGGGCTCCAGCATTTCAACCCATCAAGCATTCCTTTATGCGTTTATCTCAAACTGACCCATGGTGTCATTTTTTATAGCTTATTGCCTAGAAGGTGTGCCACATAGTTCCCTTAACTTTAAAGAGCTTGGAAATACAGAGAAACCACAATATATTTGATAAATATTTTGATTCTGCCACTTACCCAAGGTAGAATTTCTTCTCAACAAAGATGATTCCCTTCCCAAAAGGGAATTCTAACATCTCTACTAAAAGTGATAATTTTTCCTTCAGCTTACATTCTGATGCTCAGTTTAAATTTGCCACAACTCAGCAATAACTTTTGAGATAAACCCTTAAACTAGGAAGGCAAGAATTCTCCATAACTGAGATTATATTTATGTTTGTTGTCTAAATAGGCAATAATAGAAAGGTTTAGATGAAGCCACAAATACTTTACATTAGCTTGGAGTCACAAATTATTTCTGGCTTTGGAAGAAAGTAATTATGGGAATATGACCTTTATTCTTTGAGTTGTGCTATGCCTGAATTTTCTGAGTGAGGACTTTCTTTACTTCAATCTGTAATAGCATTGGTTTGTATACCAGTATTTCCACTGTTCAAAAATGGATTAATAGGCGGCGGCAGCAGGGGTTGGGGGAGCGAGGGTTTTGTGTGTATGTGTGTGTGTGTGTGTCTGTGTGTGTGTGTGTGTGTGTGTGTGTGTGTGTGTGTGGTGCCAGTGGCCTGTGCCTTTAATACCAGCAACTTGGGAGGTGGAGATAGGAGGATTGTAAATTCGAGGGCAGAGGCAGCTTGTGTAACTTAATGAGACCCTGTTTCAAAACACAAAGTGAAAAACGGGCTGCAGGTACCACTCAGTGGTTGATCGCTTGCAAAAAGCATGCATGAGGTCCTGGGTTCAACTCCCCATATGAGGGAAAAAAAAAGAGAATGGATTATTTACTTCTTCTAGTTGAAAGTGCTTGAGGATTTTTCTTACCTCTAGCAAAACTGATAATAGAGGAGATTCTAATCTAGGTCTGAATAGTTTCTGAAATTTGGTCTGTCTTTTCTAAGATTACAATTCACTCTGAAAAGCTTCAATTTTAGACTTTTGTTTTATAGCAGCAGTATGTTTATAGTTATAGAATGTACTTTGCCTCTTGATTTTTGCTATTTCTGGTACATGATATTAATTAGAGTATTTTTTCAGTGAGGCATTTTATCTTCCACTTTTAAAAATTCTTTTAATTCGGGCGTCTTTCCCTTGTCTACTCTTATGCTTATTTTGATAAACTTTTCTGATAAACCTGTGCTTGGGCAGGGTGCCTCAGGCAATTCCTATAAAGTATTAAATGTCAACACAAATTAGAAATATCTTAGGAACATATGCTGTCTCAAAATGCCATATTAATACCAAAAACAAATACATAATTTACCAATTAACTAGATAAATCCAACAAGCAAGAACTCCCACCAAATTAAAAATGCGGTGCATGTGCTTCTAATATTGTTTTAGTGATACATGTTGACAGTCTCTAACCCTGGTTTGTCTGTTAATGAGAGCATTAAGACCCAGTGGGGAAGATCCCCACCCAAGATCACAGCCACAATTCTAAGGGCCAAATGTAGGTTTTATGTTGACTGAAGATGAAAATATTCCATCTCCCAAAATCACAAGTGTGGATGTGACGAGAAGGCTGAGAGGCAAAGGATCAAGCCATCTGCTACCATGATTACTCATTCCTTCCTTCACTTAAACATTTGTAGGATGCTTTAGGTGTCAGGTGCTGCCCAGGTGCTGGGGACAGAGCTAAGAACAAGGTAAGAGCTCTGTTAGCAAGGAGATTGCTCTCTGTTTTTCTAACACTGAATCAAATTTCATTACTTATTCAAGACCAGACCTCTAGTGCATTTGACGTTCCTGTTTATATGTTCTCTGCTCCATAAGCCTATCTCACCCAAATATGCCCGTTATTTTCACCTGAAACTTTTTCATAATATCCATAGCTCTACATTATCATGCCGTATAACACCCTTTAAGATGCACAGATCTCATCTTAGAAAAAATTAAGCTATCAATTAATTTATACATGATTTTGCATAATGCAAGATCCTAAGTGGAAGATACACAGGATCGGTATTATGGGAATGGGCAAGAGAGGGAAAAGCTAGGAGCAGGAGGATTTAGGGGCCTTTTAGGGACCTTGTGGTCTGACAAGGTTGGTGGGAGTGGTGAAGTGCATCTGAGGACTAAAGGGGTGCTGAGGGTCCTAGGAGGAAAGAACTCCCATTGTTGTTGTTGTTGTTGTTTAGGTGCCATCTCGTTGGGTCCAACTCATAGTGAACCTCACAGGGTTTTCAATGGCTGGCTGTTTCGGGATTGCCTCAGGAGTGGGTTGCCATATCCTTCTCCCATTTTTGTGGTGCTGGGAATGAAACTCGGGACCTCAGAGACTGTAGAGCGGCGCTGTACCAACTGAGCTAAATCCCAGCCCAGAACTCCCATTAGATGGTTCAAAGGCTGGCTGGCTCTTTCCTTCTTTCTTTCTTTCTTTCTTTCTTTCTTTCTTTCTTTCTTTCTTCTCTCTCTCTCTCTCTCTCTCTCTCTTTCTTTCTTCTTTCTTTTTTCTTGTGTGTATATGTGTTTTGAGACATGGTCTTGCTATGTAGTTGAGGCTGGCCTCAAACTCATCATCCTTCTGCCTCAGCCTTCCTTGCGCTGTGATTACAGATGTTTTTGATGAAATAACTATTTAAAGAAATGAGGATTGTTGTTGTTAGGTGCCATCAAGTCGTTTCCAACTCATAGTAATCCTCAAAGGGTTTTCAAAGGCTGACTGTTTTGGGATTTCCTTGGGAGTGGATTTCCATGTCCTTCTCCCATGAAATGAGGATAGGGATTAGGAAAACTCCAAAAATATGGAGATACTCAGTCACCAACAAAAAGACAAAGCCATTGTCACCTTGTGGTTGCAGGGGGAAGATACAGTATTATAAGTGCCCATTGAAAGACAGAACCACAAAAGAGGGACCATTGGGCAGGAGCTATGGATAATGAAGGGACACTGCCACTATCAACAAAAGTGGCTCAAGATGGAAAGAGCTGGGAAGGAATACCCAGGGGACCTCCTCCAGGGACCTCAGGTTGGTTAAAGCCAACCAGAAGCCAGCAGGCAAGAGTACAGAGGCACAGAAGTGGGTGAAAAGAGGAGGTAGTGCATTGGATTGAAAGCAAATGGAGAATAAGCAGCAAAGGCACCTACAAAGAAGAACAACCTCCAAACACAAGAGTAGAATAATGAACCTCCATCCACCCAATGGTCAAAGTTAATGATTACTAGCATTCTCTATTTTGTGAAATGAAATACATTTTATACTCCATTATTTGAAAGAATCCAATTCTCTCTAGTGAACCACCTTCTGACTGAGAAACTTAGAGCAGTTTGTTTGTTGCACCAAATCTTATCAAAAGCTATGTTTTATATTAGTTGTAGTGGGAGGACTGGCTCTCTCAAACTCCATTTTATCCTCCCATTGGAAGCTGGAAAGTTAAACACTGTTTCTTAGATGGCCTTGCAGCAAGGATTCTGCATGTGAATTATGTTTTATTTTTTAAATGTATTTATACATAATTTGGAAGGCAGATGTGAGGTGGCAGCCATCGCCTTGTGGAGGAAGAAGTATGCTCTGACAGAGGCAAGCCTGGAGTTGTTAGACTCCATGCTCTACAGCTGAGGTGCCATTTTCCTGCTAGGGAGGATCTTGGCATCGTGGTGACTGTATTAGGATTTCATAATCCATTCTAGTGGAGAGCCATGACTTTTACCCCTTGAACATTTTTGTTGTTTGAAATAATTCAGCTTCTTTTCTTTTTTTGGTAATTTTTCTTTTTTAAAGTTTTTTATTAGTAATTTTTAATGTACAACTTAATGAGTGTCACTATGACACTTCCATACATGCATTTCATTGTACATTGCTCACATTCACATCCACTTTACCATTACTTGAAATAATTCAGTTTCTTAAATTAAATCTCTACTGATTGAGAAACTTATCACAGTTTCTGTTTGTTAAGTGCTGACCCTTAAACTAAACCAGTCTAATTAGAACAGTAGGGACTTAATTCAGTTGTGAAGAGTGACATGAACTCTTACTTTGAGTTTTCTTGGAAAGAGACAGAGGTTTGTTAAAATGCAGTTTAGAGCATCATTTAGAGGAGTAGTAAGTGATACTTACTTTTGAAAAAAATAGAGGTTGGAAAATTAGTTTACAAATGATTAAATAGTATTTAAATGCTCACAGGACCCCTCAGAAGTGGTATGTATTAGAGGCAATGATTGGCCAGTTATTCTGAGTACAGAATAGCAAGAATAGAACCCAGAAAGTATCAGTGTCAAGGAAGGTGGTCTGAGGCACCCCAGGCTGGGTGGGCAGCAGTGAGTTGGGTGAGTCTGATAGTTCTTATGTGGCATCACTGAACCTTTTTCCTTGCTGGTATTTCAATGATGAAAATCCTATGAATAAAAGTGTTTGCATCACATTGGTGATTTGCCAAGGCTGGTTTGACTGAGATATTAAACAGGACCTTAAACTCACCTAGAATACAGTGACCTATATGCTGGCTGGTCCCTGGGGCAGCCTCCATAATTAACCTATGACAGTTCCTCAAATTTGTCATAATGAATCTATGTGCACGAAAGCATTTGAGAATGATGCAGATTTTACCAAATGTTTCATGGGAAAGACTGAAGATGTAATTGATTTACATTGTTCACACCATAGCATTTCACTTAGAATATCTCATTTAAACTTGACTGTGCTCCCAAGGCTTTCATCTTGTCAGAAGCCATAAAATTGGCTTCCCCCCTTACTTCCTCCACGCAAGCTATATTCTTGGCAAGTACATCACAGATAACTGGTAGACACTTTTAGAAATGGGTAGAGAAGGGTTGGGGCAGTTGATGACCTAAGTAGATTGTTGACATCAGCTTAGGATGAGCTCTCCAATCATCCTCTGTATCATATTTAACATATTATAGGATTTACAGGTGAATACCAAGAACTTCTTGTGTTTTTCTTTCTAGTTGTGAACTGAGATAATAGCCTTTTATTCTCATCTTCTTTCCTATCTCCTTGTTAAAATACTGGAAGACAATTCCCTATATCCTGGCCATAAGAAACTGAATAACTGTGTACATATAAGGTGCTTACCTCTTCTTCACTGCTTCAGGGGCTCTTGTAGGAGAGAAACCACATGTAGGCTTCAGCTGTGACAGGCCCTAAGACTCAGGCTTCAAAATGCCAGCAGCCGGGGGCAATAATTTCTCCTCATAAGTGCCATATAGTGCTTCAGTAATATAACATTAACCTATTTGCCACCTATGGGATTACAAGCACTATAGCTTTGGAGTCCTACTTTTTGTGAGCACCTACTGTGTTTTTCAATATATTTTCTCAATTCACTCCACATACTTTCAGGTAGGTATTATCAACCACATTTAACAGTTGAAGAATCTGAGATGGAAAGAAGTTAATTCATTTGTCTGGGACATACTGCTAACAAACAGTAAAAGAGTCAGTCAGTTCTCTGTAGAAGCATAGCTGTATGTGCCTCTCTGTGTGTGTGTGTGTGTGTGTGTGTGTGTGTGTGTGTGTTTGTGTGTGTGTAGGAGATGGCTGGGAAAAGAGAGAGTAATCAAAGCTTCTAACTCCCAGCACATTCTTCAGTACTGGGCCCATTCCAACAGCCAAAGTTGAAGAGAGGATGTTAGCTTTTCCCTATGGCTGAGACTGTGGTAAAAAGATAGAAGATGGGACAAGGAAGTAAGACTGTGAGATGTGCACCAAAGCAATCCATTTTAAACAGTCACTTAGCAAAACCTTTAATTTTGCAAAGTAAGTGTTTGTACATCAAAGAAACTTAGAAAATGCATACAAAAATAAGAAAATGAAAGCATTATGTTTCCACTGCCCAGTGATTATCCCTGTTTACACCGTGGTCCACATGCTCCCAGTGTGAACTGTTTACATGTATGTAGTTTTACAGAATGAGATCACCTATTCAAACTCTGTAGCCTGTTTTTTTCAGTAACCAGTCTCTATATTTCTTTGACACTAAACTTACTTGCTGCCTTCCCCTACCCTGCCAACTATATGTGTGCACCCACTTCTGATTGGCCCTCCCTCTATGCTTGCTTTACCCCTATCATGTCATAATCTGCCTATGTTCTTTCCACAAAAGCATTGTATTCGTAAGCAAAAATTTTCATCTATTTTTCCAAGTGTAAATGTAAACGCCAGTGGGATTTAAATAAGGATTTAGATTAGATGTCATAAATTTTTCATCTGGAATCCAAATTGTGTACATGCACATGCATGCACTATATGTTAATGAGAAGGAGAAAAATGGGAAGTAAATGGTCAGATGCTAGGATTTAGCTTGCCCTTTTATGGTTTCTGAAGTTACAATTCTGTTCAGTGATGACTAATGTGGGAAAGGATGGCCCAGGGCCCCTCAAGATCTGACTTGACGTCTGGCTCATTACCAAAGACAGATGTGTATTAGGGTTACTTTAGGGTTAAGAAGTTGGAGTAATTACTCCATTATTGCAGATATTTAAACAACAACATCCTGCTATTTTCTTACATCACTTCCTGAAAAGTTATGTTTCTTGTGGGGGGCAAGCCCCTCTCCATATGGTGAAGTAAACACAGAACAATTACTTGGTCTTGTCGGTTGTTGTATTTTATACAGCATCTTTGAAGCATTGTTTTTCTTCCTCTCACTTAGAGGCTTGATTTTTTAGGTTTTATTGATTGGAAAAATTACCTCCAAGATTTTGTTGAGTTAATGGGAAGATTTGGTATGGAAATAATTTTTCATGTTAAAAATCATAACAAATATCCCAACTGGAGATCAGCATACCTAATAAATGGTGTGCTGATACATAGTAATTGATATTTGAGGCTCTTTATTATGTTTTTGAATATTCAACTGTTGATACTTCTTTGAACAATTCATGTGGCCTATTAACTATTGCAATTTTTTCTTGAAGCTTTCAGAGTTCGCTGTATCCCAATTACTTATAATTTAGCAAGGACAATAGTGCATATAAGAAGGGATTATATCTATGTAGCAGGGAGGGGTTTCTTAGTGAATAAACTGAGCTGATATATGCAAAAGATTTAATGTGAGTCTAGTCAGAGAAAGCAATAAATGTTATAAGTAAAAGAATAAAAAAAGACACTAAACAGGATGTGCTCTGTTCCATGAAGTGGAAGATCAGGTCCTTGACCTTGGATCTCAAGGTCAAGTGCACAAAATGACTCCAAAGTTAGTGCTCTTTGTTCCACCATGCTTTCCCGCCCCCCTTCTTGCTGTCAGTGCTTCATGTCCATATCTACCATGAGTGTTTGGTAATGGTAAGTGTTGAAATGTATTCTTGAGGGAGACTGTGAAACTGCCTTCCTAGATGTTGTAAAGACTGGGTATGTTTTTGGCATTGGAGTAGTTCAGGGCAGTCTTGCATTTTGGGGAAGGGTGGAATGAGAGAGGCTGTGAATCATGAGATTTTCTTCACCTCTTCCAAGTCCTACAATGTGTTAAATGTGACTGAAAACTCAACCAAGTGAGAAACATGTCTCTTTGTTGGGGGTTGAATGTTCCCTTCCCTTCCCAGAAAAAAATTCCACAGCTTTAGGGAGCTAGTAACATTTTACAGATACAGATATAGCTGAAAAGGAAAACCTAATAAAAAAGTTCAAATAATTTTGATGGTCATTTGTCATTGACACAACTCATCATGGACTGAGAAGCCACAAAATGGAACTGGAAAAGTGATCCTACACTAATGAGTGTTGTTTAGTATTTACTTCTGTCAGTATATTAATCATGTATTATTTGCTTCACGCTAAAGTTATATTTTAAAAATCCCTAATGATAACATTGATGCATTGTCCTTTGTTGTGAGCATAAAGACTTAATTTGATGAATAGAAGTTAAGAAAATGTTTAATCTTCCATTATAGTATAATGATTGAGATTCATCCATCTGCTCCACAATAATAATAATTTATCATGAATGAGCATGCTTATAAAGCTATGGCATATAACAAAAAATGAATTCTTTTCCTTAATTCAAAAATTTTGACCTAGCCACTTTTGAACTGATCCTATGCTTACCACAGATTTGCTTTTCTTACATTTTTCAATGTTACCATTAATTCTACTTAGAGGGATTGAAAAATAGAAGAGAACAAAGACTTGTAAACATTTCAAGCACTAACTTTTCTCATTTCTGACTATTTAGCAGCTCTGTAGCAACTTATTTATTTCTTTTATGTATTTTTATCTCTTTTAAAATTTAGATTGAAGAACATGTAAATGTTGGTTTTTCTACTGAGTTAATCTTGATCTAATGTTTCGAATCAGATGCAAATTTCTTGGCATTTGAGGTGATTATAGAGAAGATGTAAGTACATAGTTGGGGCAAGCCAGGGTGATAAATTGGTTTTTCATTATACTACATATACTCTAGGTTTTCATTTCACTCTTGGGAAAATTGGCACGTGAGAGAATGAACAATCCTGTAAACCCCATTTCGGTAACTTTAGTGTCTCTGCTATGAGGGAGTTCTCTCCTTAATCTTAGACAGGAACCATGAGAATCAGATGGGAGCACATGGCAGGATTATTAAGGATCGAGATGAAGGAACAAAGAGTATCTTCATAAATGAGCTAATGAAACTAGATGGGGAGGTGTTATGACATCTTTGGGGACCTAAGAGGAATAGTACCTATTGGCAGAGAAGCAAATCTGTCAAGACATAGATGAGTTAGTTTAACTAGGAAGTGACTTTCAGTTCTCTGGACAAGAGGACTTGAGGGCAGAAAGGACTTATTAGAAAATAAACCTCTTTTCATGAAATCCAAGCTATGGTAAGATCAGAGAATTAAAGATGCTAATGATCATAAAAGAGTCTATACAGAAATACTATTTGAAGGAAAGCCTGGCTGCCCTGTTGGCTGCCTTGTAAGCATTATAAAAGAGGCCATACATACAAAAAGTTCAGGGAATTAAAAAAAAAATCACCCTTCTTACCACAGTAATGTTTACTATATTTTCTTTAGGTCTATTTTTCTTATGTCATAAGTTTTTACAGATGCAACTGAAATCTCTTTTGTCCCACTCAGATTGGCTTTTCTCTTTATAGACACTGTTCTTGTGAAATTAGCATATATCCTTCCTTTTTGTATTTTACCCTTCTATTGGGTATGCATGGGAGAAGGACGTGGCAACCCACTCCCAAGGCAATCTGAAACAATCGGCCATTGAAAACCCTACGAGGGTCGCTATGAGTCGGACACGACTTGACGGCACCTAACAACAACAACAACAACAACAACTGGGTATGTATGCATTTGGTTTAAACTAAAATGCTCCCAAAGGTCATGTGTTTGGACATTTGGCCCTCAGGTGTTGATGCGGCACTGAGAATACATGGAACTTTGGGAGGTAGGTTTCAGCTTATAGAAGTGGGCTCTAGGTTTTAGGAGGTGAGTCACTGAGGATGGACCTTGGGAAGTTTTATGTGGGCCCCCGGTTCTGCTAACCCCTCTTTCCTACCAATCACCAAGATATGAAGTTCTGTGGCACAGGCCTGGGCCACCTGCTCTGTCACCATACCTGCCCCTCTGCTATGCCTTCCTGACTCTATAGACTGTTATTATCTAATTGTGATCTCTAATAAATCATTCCTCCCATAAGTTTTGCCACAGTGACACACAAGCTGACATACATAGTTTTGACTTCTACATAAATGATATCATATTGGATGTACATCCTTCAGCAACTTTTTTCTCTCAGCATTGTTTCCATCATTTATCCATGTTGATACATGCACCTCAATTTGTTTTAACTTCTGTATAATGTTCTATTGCGACTGGCACACCAATATATTGTGGTGGTACACACCTGTAATTCCAGTGACTCAGGTTGAATTAGGAGAATCTCAAGTTCAAGGTCAAAGGCAGCCTGAGTAACTTAGAAAAACTCTGTCTCAAAATAAAAAATTAAAAACTTGCAAAGTATTCACTGGGTTCAATGCCCCCAGTATTGAAAAACAACAAAAAAAGTTATATTGTATGACTACAGCTCTCTATTGATGAACATTTAGTTTCCCAATATTTTGCTGTTAAAACTAATCTTCAGTCAACATCTTTCCCGTTGTCTACTTGGGCATTTATATGATATTGTTTTCTAAGATATATCTGCTAGAAGTGGAATATATAAATCATAGTTTAGTTAAGTGCAGTTGAGTTGGGTCTGCCTTATAGCGACCCTATGTTCAACAGAATGAAACATCACTCAGTACTGTGCCATATCCAGCACTGTGTGGGTGCTTCTCTGCTGTTCATAGGGTTTCCAATGGATGATTGTTTTGGTATTGTTTCAGGAGTGGGCTGCCAGGTCCTTCTCCTTTTTGCAGGGTTGGGGAATGAACCCTAGGGCCTCAGAGAGCACAGAGCAGCACTCTACCAACTGGGCTAAACCCCAACCCTATATAAATCTTAAGGCACACACATATTTGAGTTTCCTAGATATTGCCAAATTGCTTTCCAAAATGTTTGGGCTGCTTGTTGCTCCTATTGGCAATGCATTTCCATTTTGTCACATCCTACACTTTATCACTTTTTTTTTTTTGGTCAATTGATGTGGTTCTCTAAATTTTTTAATGTGAGAGGAGATCTACATGGCTTTTTGAGGACCTATTTCTAACACATCGAGTCATATTCCACTACGATGCTTCTACTCTTCCTTAATGTAATTGTTGTTGTAATAATACTTGCCTTAAATTGTAACCTGGTATTGGGCCCTCTTAGTCTCTTGGATGGTGAATATTTTTGATATTTTTAGTGATGCAATAATGAAAATTATTATTTCCAGATCTTTAATGTCACAAGGAATTTATAACACAGCAGGAATGTGTAACTCCTGCCATTTGGGCCAAGAAATAGTGTGTGCTATATAATCTGTGCAGGATGGAATGTGTCTTATGTGAGGCCTGTGGGGAAGTAAAGGAGCCAGCCCCCAAGTGGCTTTTCTCCAGGGAGTATACCACATTTTGTAGTAGTCTCTGCCAGCCCTGACTTTATCACCTTACCTCTCCTGCAGTGGCAAAGAGGAAAATTCAAAGGTCCCACAGACTCAAAATGAACCCTAAACATGGGAACCTAAAACACAAATGCAACCATTTCTGTTTTCATTCTTCACAGGGTAGAGAGCAGTGTTCTAAGAAACGACACATGCAGAACTCTGTATGATCCATTATAGACCTGAGAAACAAATTTGAACCTGAGAAAACAGATATTGAGACTACACCAACAACACATTTACCAACTAAAGGCAAAGTCACTGAAAAGCAACTTGAAACAATTTGATTTGAATGAGTTCATGAGTTAGCATCTAATAAGAGAAGTAACACAACACACAAGAGAAATGTAAGAGCAACCAGAAGAAAGACAGGCATGGTGGCACATGCCTGCAATTTTCAGCTTAGGAAACTGAGGCAGAAGGACCATGAAATTGATGTTGAAGCCAACCTGGGCTACATAGTAAGACTCTGTCTAAAAAAAAAAAAAAAAAAGAGAAAGAAAGAAAGTAAGTTCATTCCTACTTCTGGAGAATTGTACAGTCCTCATCCTCTGGCTCTTTTCAAGTGGCTTAGTGGTTGTAACCTGCCAAGAGAGCTTTTCCTTCCTTGCACTTCTTAGTGAACTAGAGAGCTGACTTACATTGCTAAATCAGAATGAATAAGTTTGTGTCTAGAGATACTTCTGAGTAGAACTATCATAAGGTAATTCCCTGAAAAGACAAACAGCAGTCATATTATCTCTATGTTACTTTTTCACCTCTTTCCAGTTGAGTTCAGCTGAGAAAAAGGAATATTTATGTAGCATCAGGACAAGGCTTTGGAATTCAGGAAACAGAGAAAAGGTGGCCACAGGGCCAGAGAAGTTGACAGGTGGTTTATAAAGGCTTGTTCTAGGTCTTTATG
Organism: Pedetes capensis; assembly: GCA_007922755.1. Lineage (NCBI taxonomy): Eukaryota > Metazoa > Chordata > Mammalia > Rodentia > Pedetidae > Pedetes > Pedetes capensis. The sequence goes on from VMDO01023926.1 coordinate 24,957, forward strand.
TCCTTTCCTGAAATTATAGAGCTTGCTCTCTCCCCCTATTTCAAACTCTAGAGGTACTTTAAAATTTATGTTTATTTAAATAATAGCCTATGTTTAAACAGCATTTGCATATACTCAGGATGTTTATGTATATGAATTCCTTTAACTTTCACAACAATCATATCTACTGAGAGGCTGAAAAACTAGACAAAGTTCATAGGACTAATAAGCAGCAAAGCTGGGACATGAAACTGGTACTAAATTCTTTTTAACTACTGCATTATGCCTCCCTCACTTAAAGCATTGTTTATGGCTTCTTTCCAGCTTTTATGCAAGTAAAATCATAGAGTTGTATATTTCAATTTGACTGACCATTTCCACTTGATTCCGTTATCTTCTATTTTAATAAACTAACTCATCAAATAGAAAAATTAGGTTTAAAAAAGGTTGTCATATCCTGTTTAAGAGACAAAATATAATTTTAGCAATGTTCTTTTGATGTAAGCATAAAAATATCGAAAGCGCAAATAAACTACAGGCCAACGAAATAGTAATTGTTTTGACAATGAACAAGATATCCATCTGCTTTCTCAAGTAAATAATCTCTGACAGCATCTGAAAGACAACAAGACTGGGAAGCACTGGGGGCACTAATGTATGCACTCCATGAGGATAAAAGCAGCAAATGTTGGTGGATCAAAGGGGCTCCCAGCAATGAGTAATGTAACACTCATCTCAGATTAAACAGCCTTCTCCATGATGTGATGCAGAGTTTTTGTCCACCCTACTTTCTTTAGCAGCTGGAAGAAGAGAAGCAGTTTTCCTGGGAGAAAGAATTAAGGAGGAGGAAGGCAGAGATAGACAGGGCAGCAGCAGAGACGGGGAAATAAAGAAGAGCACAGAGGAGGCCATCTTGTGTTCTGGCTCCTGTTCTGCTCTGTGTAGTGGGTAAGGGTCCATGCACTGCACCCCATTCTAGTGTGGTGGCAGTTAGAGTCCTTCACCTTAACCTCTGGGGGTCTGTGCTATCTTTGTGATGAAGACATTAGAGCAGCTATAGAAAAAAAAAATACACAATGTAATTATAGTTTCAGGTGACCGTGTGAGACCCACCTATGTGTTCCAAGCCATACTTGCTTCATAGATCCCAGAAAAACAACTACATTTTTAGAAATTGTTTAAGAAATTGTTTTAGAAATTGTTTAGAAATTGTGTTCAATAAGTACCTCAAGTAAGCCTGCAGCTGTAGCACTGTGGTGTCCGATCCCATTAGATCTTAGAAGCTAAGCAGGGTCAGGCCTGGTTAGTACTTGGATGGGAGACCACCTGGGAACACCAGGTGCTGTAGGCTTGAGAAAAGGACCCAGCAACCCACTCCCAAAAAATAATCTGCCATTGAAAACCCTATGAATAGCAGAGAAGCACTAACAATACTGTTTCGAGCCCGCAGTCATACCACTGTGGTAAACAATCCCCTCAGATCTCAGAAGCTAAGCAGGGTCAGACCTGGTTAGTACTTGGATAGGAGACCGCCTGAGAATACCATGTGCTGTAGGCTTGGGAGAAGGACCCAACAACTCACTCCCAAAAAACAATCAGCCATTGAAAACCCTGTAAATTGCACAGAAGCATGACAATAGTGTTTCATCTGTCGTACATAGGTTCGCTATGAGTCGGATACCGACTTGACAGCACCTAACAACAACAAGTACCTCAAGTATACTTCATACTTGGTAGATACAAAAGAAAGGTCAAATGTTATTCTTACGGAGGAACTCAAGAGTTTCTGGCTGATTTTCAAGACAAACCCACAAAATACATACAGGTAAAGTTCTAATCTGAAATAATAATAATAATTGAGAACCTTTATCTAGCACTTACTATGGACAACCAGGTTAAACAGTGTTAGTGGTTCTCAGACTTTCCCATTATCAGAATCACTTGGGAACTTGTTAAGCACAGATTGTTGGGCCTGGTCCAAGAATTTTTGATTCAGTGGGTTTGAGGTGAAACCAAATTTGTATTTAAGTTAGTTCCCAGATGATATAGACGTTGCTGTTGAGTGTGGGGCTACACTTTAGTTTGATCCTCACAGCAATGCCACAATGTAGATTTTATGATTATCTCAACTTATAGATGAGGAAGCCAAAGCCCAAGAAGTGAAATCACTTGTTCAAGGTCACACAGCTGCTAAGACACAGAGCCAAAACTAGCAGGCAGTTTGGCTCCAAAGCAGAATGGAATATTTTTCTTCAAAGGGTCACACAACAGATCTTTTTCCGCTTGCAGACCACACACGATCTCTGTTCCAACTACTCAACTCTGCCATGGCATTGTGAAAGCAGCCACAAAGTACTTAACTGACTGGGCACAGCTGTGTTCCAATAAAACTTTATTTACAGAAACAGTTGCCTGGCTGATCTCTGCTCTTGACTCTTAAATTTGTCTTTCTTTCTGTCCTTTCTTTGTGTTCTATTCTGGGAATGGGACCCAGGGCTGCATGTCTGCTAGGCAAGTGCTCTACCACTGAGCTATACTCCCAACTCCAAGTCTTATGGTTTTTAAGCCTAAAAAATAAAGCAGCCATATTAATAGCACATACTTTAAAAGACTGTTAAAAAAAAACCAACAATGCTTGTTTAGCCCATTGTTTAGCCCACCACCTGACACCTAAGGACTCAAATACTGGTTGTCCTCATGATATTTACTAAGAATTTGCACTGCCACAAGTAAGTGCTTACCTTCTGATGTCTTCCACCTAGGACTCTATGGATGGTGCTGTTGGCCTGGCCCTGCAGGAAGGGTGAAAGGAAGCCTCTCAGGTTCCAGTGCTCTGCTCCCAGGACTTCCGGCTTCTGGTGCTTGGGCCCAGAGAGCACTCAGTCTGATGAACAGCGTGCGGTATGATCCTTTGAGGATCGTGGCACAAATAATGAAGGGTGACATATGGAATTCAAGAGCCACTGACTTTGGGGTCTGCAGTTGGGGTGGATTAGAAAGACACTGGAAGAAAATTTAGAAAAGGGAGTGGGATGGTTAAAGAAAGAATACTTTGAAAGATTTTAAGGTGCATATTGCATGTATCTTCTCATAACAGAACTCTCTAGGTGCCCAATTCATGTAAACCACATAAGATGGAGTCCCCTCTGTCACTTTACTTGCAAGTGCTGCTGGGAAGGGCCTGTTTTAGGGAGTCTAGAAAACCTCATCTCAGTTGACAATCTCTGGTCTGATGAGTAAAAGCTCACATCTTCCTAAAATGCAGCAATCCAGCAGAAGTATAAATGGCTTTGGACATTTATATTCAGTCATGATAAGCAACAAAATGCACCTTGAAAAGTGATTTCCTTGTTTGGTTTTCTCATCTCTAAAATGGGAGTAATGGGTCTTTTCTGAGCATTTAAGTGTAAAACACTGAAAACGGTGTCTGACACAGTGAGTGCCAAACATTATTGTTGTTATTGTCATTATATTATCCTCCTGAAAACTTCATGGAGTGAAAGGGAGGGCAGGTTGTTATGATGTTGTTTTCCAGCCAGGGAAACTGAGGCACAGTGAAGTCTGCTTCTCCTTACCCCAAACCTATGAGAGCTCTGGAGTAAGAGCTCCCAAATTATTTCTTTTCATTGACCTAGATCTAAAGTGGTTATTTTTTCCTTTATTCTCAAAAGAAGTCCTTTGGGGACTTCTAGTAGGGTCCTCTAGGATCCTTTTTTAACAATAATTCCTTTTCCTGAAGTGGGACCTTTTTGTAGTAGATTCCAGTTTCCTGGGTTCACTGTGGATTTGTGTAGGCAGGTGAGACAGTGTGATGAAATGGGGCCCTTGGGCTTATGGAAATCCCTCTCTCTAACTTGGGTAAGGGACCCAAGCTGTGCAGAAGAACACTTTGGCTTTTTTTCAAAGTTTTCTTGAGGAATCAGGAAATTGAGCGATAGTTCATAGGGAAACAAAGTACTGAGTGTGATGCACCCAGGTTGGGCTTGAGCCCTCCCACTAAATGCTAACTAATGCTGGCATAGTTGGGTCCTATCCTCATGACAAAGCACTTTCACATACAATAGTTCATCTAGTCCTTCTGGTAACCCTAAGAAACTGATAACTCTATAGATCCACAGACAGGCTCCCAGAGGTTATGTACGAAGCCCAGAATTGTACAGCAGGCAAGTAGTAGAGAGAGGCCTCCAAGCCTGCTTGTACACCTGTGATCAGAGGCCCCGAAGACTGAGAGCTGGAGTAGGGCTGTGTCCTGAGGGAGATGGGCTAGAGGTCCTGAGTGATCTGAAGAGGGCCTTTTCCAGAAGCTGAAGTGCATTGGGGTGATGGAGAGGAGGCCAACAGCCCTTCGTGGGATCTGCTTTTTATTCATGGGGTGCTGAGATCACGCTGTGCCCAATCTACAGCATGGTGAGGGGCATGGATCAGCCCACTGGACCAGGCTGCTCTTCATTTCTCCCTAAAGAATGAGAGAGGAAAGCCCAAATTATGTGTAGGTTCAAAATATCATACAGGGGCAAAACAGCTCCCTCTGGTGTGTATTTCTAGTAGTGGCAACAGCAGCAAACCCAGCCCAAGATTAGTTTATGATAATGAGATCCATGGCAGAGATAAGACTCTAAACATGTTGTTCTTCCCAGGTATGGAAGCCTCACAGCTGTCACCTCTCTGTAAAATACCTACTTGTATCTTCTTCTCACCCCCACTCCTATATACCTATTTATTTAGCTCTTTTCTTTATAACCAGGGATTTTAGAGTCAGGGTTTCATTTAAGCTATGTTATTGTGGTATTATTACACCCTTTTAATAGTTGAGAAAACTGAAGCTCAGAGACTCAAAGTAAGATTACCAAGCACAGCTTGTTAGTGATTCAAACTTGTTTGACTTCAAAGCTCAACCTCTCCCCCAATGTGCTGCATTGTACATCATGGAATGCTTTGACATGAATATTTGGTAAAAGTGATGCTGATACTGACTTGCCATTGTCTAGCACAGTGGTTATGCATCAGGAGCAGGAAGATACTTTAAAAATGTGGATCTCTAATTCCCTACATCACATCAAAATCTCTGAGTATGAGGCCCATAAGTCTCCATTAAAAAAAAAAATTCTTCCCAGCCAAGTCTGAGGCAGAAAGATATATTTTGGTATATAAATTAGTATCTGTAAGCCACAGCTATAGTGCCTTTAATTTTTCCAGCTCTGTCCTTTTTGGAACTTTATTTACTTATGAGGACAAAGACACCTAAGATACCTCATGACTGAGTGCCATGACTCAGCTATGCCACATAGGACAGGCAGAGGAAAAACTTAGTTGGGGACTTTGTCTAGATAAGTTCTCATCTAAGGTGTGTAGATTGAGTTTAGGGGACTGTGAGGAGACAATGTGAACCCAAAATTGAGGAGAAGAGTAGCTTGGGACATAAAAGTAGTCAGAGAAGTCTCTGAGGAAATATGGCAAAGAATAGCTTAAACTGAGCCCATGGGTAGAGACACAGATAATGAGAAAGTCAGATTTATTAGTGTGTCACTAGCTGCTATATACAACTTCACAATAAATGGAGAAAAGATTGAGGTTGTCCAAGATTTTGCTTTGCTTGGCTCTATAATCAACACCCATGGAAGCAGCAGTCAAGAAATCAAAAGACGCATTGCTCTAGGAAAAGCTGTGGCAAAAGATCTCTTTAGAGTATTGAAAAGCAAAGATGTCACATTGAAGACGAAGGTGCGTCTGACTCATGC
>VMDO01023927.1:0-30672 GCA_007922755.1 Pedetes capensis
TTTCTCTTCTTTTCCTTTTCTTCAACTTTGCTTCTTCTTTCTTTTCCTCCTTTCCCTGCCACCTTCTTTTATTTCATACAATTACTATTTTTAATTTTACCCCAAAATAATTCTTAACTTCAGAGCTTAGTCTACATTATTATTGGCATTTTCAGTTCTATGGTCACTGGTGCTATAGTGCTGTAGTATTTGGCCTTAATTTATTTTAAGTGGATTTCTACATATGATTTGGTTTGGTACTATATCTTTTACAGTGGTTCATTTTCTCATCTCTAAGCAGGTAGTGGGGCCTTATCTCTCAAAAGAAGGTTTCCTGTAGAGAAGATAAATAAATAAATCCCAAATGAATTAATTCCAAAGAAGTTTCTATCCTAGAAGATCCACAAATCAAAGTAATACAAGAAACACAAAAAATCAAGATACTATAACATTTCTAAAATATCATAATTTCTCCATGAGCAAACCCAAACATATTAAAATGGTTGATATTCTGGATGAAGAATTTTAAAATATAATCATAAAATAATCAATGACCTCAAAGAGGATACTAATAAGCACATGAGTTAATTGGGAATGTCATTTCACGTACTGGATGAGAAATTCAGCAATAAAATTGAGAGCTTGAAATAAATACATGGAAATGTTAGAAATAAAATGCCCAATAAATCAAACAAAAAAACACAGTGCAACATAACACCAACATATAAGTTCAAACAGAAGAAAGACAGAAGATAAGGTCATGGAAATATTATACTCAGGCATCAATAGAGAAAAAATTAAATGAGCATGATCACAATTTTCAGTAACTGTGGGACATGATGAAAAGACCAAATTAAAAAATCCATGAGGTAGAATTACTTGGCATGAAAACTAAAGACACAGAAAATCTAATCAATAAAATAATAGCTGAGAACTTCTGAAATCTAGGGGAAGAAATGGACATCCAAATACAAGAGGTATTTAGAACCCCTCACAGGACCAGAAAATAACCTCTCCAACAGTTGAAGTGCTAAGACTACAAAGTAAATATAAATCTTAAAAGCTGCAAGAAAATCACAACTCCCTTACAACTCCATCAAAAGAACATCACACCTCTTGGCAGTAACCCTAAAAGCCAGGAAAGCATGGAATGACATATTTCAAGCCCAACCAAGATTACCATCACCAGCAAAGGTATGTTTTAAAATCAACAGAGGAAAAAGATAAGCACAAACTTAAACAATTCATGACAATTAAGACAGCATTGTAGAAGATACTTATCTTCTACACACAGAGTGAGAAGAAAGACAAAAAAAATTGAAAGATCAGGAAAGAACAAATCTCATGAGAGGAACATAAGAGCAAAAGACAGCTAGGGAAGAAGTACTTCCAACTTAGTAAACCCACAAATCCCTAATATGATCATGTGACAATAAAAAGAACAATATTCAAACCAACTAGGAAAACAGCCAGCAAAATTACAAGAAACATCAAATTCCTCTCAATTATAACCTTAACTGCAAACAGTCTTAACATGCCTATTAAAATATGCACACTCGCTGATTGGATTAAAAAATAAGACCCAACTATCTATTATCTCCATGAATCACATTTCACCAACCTGAGGAAGATGGGGTATTTTCTGAAGGAACAAATTGCAACTGTCAATGAAATGGCTATCTAGCTTGATATGCCCCATTGGAGAGGAGAGGTGTAAAAGAGGTACTTTTGGCCGGGCGTGGTGGTGCACACCTGTAATCCTAGCGGCTTGGGAGGTGGAGGCAGGAGGATCGCAAGTTCGAAACCAGAGGCAGTCTGTGTAACTTAGCGAGACCCTGTCTCAAAAAATAAAATAAAAAAATGGGCTGGGGGCGCAGCTCAGTGGTCCAGCACTTGCACAGCATGCAGGCGTGAGGCCCTGGGTTCAACCCCCAATACCTCAAAAAAAAAAAAAAAAAAAAAAGAGGTACTTTTAAAAACTACTGGTGGCAAAAAGTTTCACTTCACAATGATATTGCCAGCAAACTGCAGATGGAAGAAAACTACAACTCTTTCTAATTTTCAAAAGACTTTACCTAAGTCAGAGGCTTCCCAAAGAATGTTATAGTCAGAGCCTAAGGAAAAGGATGGATGATAGATGAGCTGATGGTAACTTGTTGAAAATAGTATGGAGTCCTATACCTGGACCCTTTTTAAATAAAAGATCAATTCTTGTCCTTGCTGCATTAAAAGAACATATTACTGATTCTGAGGTGGACTAGGTCCACTAGATAAAAACTGAGCTTGTTGTCATCCAAGTGGAGTAACATCAGCATTGCAACCAAAGGATGTATCCATTAAATAAGCCATTTAAAGACAAGGTAAGGCAACAATATTTTACCTAGCTTGTAGATCCTGTCCATGAATTAATGGAAATGGGAAAAATAAAAGGTGTAGATCCTTCAGAAATTGTGTGATGGGATGTTGGCAGCATGGAAAGCCTTTCCACAGAAAATCATTGTTAAGTCTTTCAAGAACTGTTTTATAACTACTGCTTTGGATGGATTCAAAGGTGATATTTTATGGGCAGATGTTGAAGATAAATATAATAGTGAAGTGATAACACTGATAACATTTGAGTTATGAGTACTGGAGTGTGATGAATAATAGATAAGTTATAATAATGATAACAGTAAATAGAAAAATAAATTATTGCATTGTATTGTTCTTACAACACATACAGTGATTGTACCAGGTGCAGTGGTGCACACCTGTAACCCCAGCAACTCGGGAGGTGGAGGCAGGAGGATCGTAAGCTCAAGACCAGAGGCAGTCTGCATAATTTAGTGAGACCCTATCTCAAAAAAAGTAAAAAATGGGCTGAGGGTGCAGCTCAGTGGTACAGCACTTGGAAAGCATGCAAGTGTTAGGCCCTGGGTTCAAGCCCAAGTACCACCAAAAAAAAAAAAAAAAAGACAGTGGTTATATAATTTTCTCCCAAACCACTCTCAAACATAAATCTAATCCACATATGACTCTAATCTGCATCTGAATTTTAGCCCTCTAAAACAGTTGAAAGGGTGAGGATTAGACTCAAGTATATACAGTAAATACATGAGATTGAACAACACACACTTGAGTGACCAGTGGATCAGTGAATAAATCAGTGATGAAGTTTAAAAATTCCTAGAATCAAATAAAAAATGAAAACACAGCATACCAGAACCATTAGGATCCAGCAAAAGCAGTTTTATAAGGGAAATTTAGTAATGAGTGCTCACATCAAAAAATCAGAAAGAGCCCAAATAGATCACTTAATGATTCACCTTAAGGCATTAGAAAAGAACAGGACAAACTAAAAATTAATAGACAAAAAGAAACAATAAAGATCAGGAAGGAAATTAATGAAATGGAGACTAAAAGAACAATAAAAAAAATCAGTGAAACAAATAGTTGGTTCTTTCAACAGATAACCAATATCAACAAACTTTTAGCCAAACTAACCAAAAGAAACTGAGAGAACAAATTAATAAAATTAGTGATGAAAAAGGGGTCATTACAACAGACACTAATAAAATACAGATGATCCTTAGGGAATACTTCATGAACTCATATTCCAAAAAAAAAAAGGAAAATTTAGAAGAAATGGATAAATTCCTTTATTCTATGACCTACCAATATAAAATAAAGAGGATATATATAACTTAAATAGACCTATAACAAGCAATGAAATCAAAGCAATAATAATCACCCAACAAAGAAAAGCCAAGGAACTGATAGACTCACAGCCAAATTCTACAAACACCTATGCTCCTCAAACTAATTTATAAAATAGAAAGGGAAGGAATGTTTCCAAACTTATTCAATGAAGCCAATATCACCCTGCTACCAAAGTCAGATATATACATTACAAAAAGAGAAAACTATAGACCAATTTTCTTGATGAGCATAAATACAAAAATTCTCAACAAAATACGTATAAACTGAATCTAGTAACACATCGAAAAAAATCATACACCATGATCAAATGAGTTTATTCTACAGATGCAAAGTTGGTTTAACATATGCAAATCATTAAATAATACAGCACATACATAGACTAAGAGATAGAAATCACATCATGTCAATAGATATAGAAAAAACTCTTGACAAAGTTCAGTGTCCCTTTATGACAAAAGCCCTGAAAAATTAGGAGTAGAATAAACATACCTCATAGAGATAGATGACAAATCTAAAGCCAACATTATAATAATGTTGTTGTTGTTAGGTGCCGTTGAGTCGGTATCTGACTCAAAGAGACCCTCAAAGGCTTTTCAATGGCTTTATACTAATGTAGAAAACCTAAAACCATTTCCTCTAAAATCAGGAATGAGACAAGGATGTCCATTCTCTCCACTCTTATTCAGTGTAGTGATTGAAGTCTTAGCCAGAGAAAAAAGACAAAAGAAAGAAATCAAAGGAATACAAATAGGGAATGAAGAAGTCAAATTGTCCCTACTTACAAATGATATAATCATTACAAATGATATAATAAGTAATTTAAAAGACCCTAAAGATGTCACAGGGGTTGGGATTTAGCTCAGTTAGTAGAGCGCTGCACTGCAGCCTCTGAGGTTCCGGAGTTCAATTCCCAGCACCACAAAAATGGGAGAAGGACGTGGCAATCCACTCCCAAAGCAGTCCCGAAACAGTCAGCCATTGGAAACCCTATGAGGGTCGCTATGAGTCGGATCCCAACTCGACAGCACCTAACAACAACAACGAAGATGTCACAAGAAAACTCTTAGATTTCATAAATTCTTTCAGAAAAGATACAAAATCAATTTTAAAAAATGAGTAGCACTTCTATATATACCAATAGCAGATGTGTAGTGAAAAAAGAAAAGTGTACAATGTAGTTGTATGAAAATGCAGAATGAAACCCATTTTTATTGTACACTAAATTAAATTAAATTAAATTAAAGAACAATATAGAAATAGGAATAAATTCTCACAGAATTCTAAGGTAAGGATGCATTCTAACTCGGCAGCTATGGAAAACTTCATAGGGAATATGCTGAATCAAAACTTCCAAATTACTAGGTTTTCAATAGGAAGAATGAGGTATTTCTAAACCAAAGTTAAAACCATAAACAAATCAAGGAAATATAATACTACATGGTATGTTTACCAATTTGCAAATTCCATGAGCATGCTTTATTATTATTTATCTCAGTACCTGTCGCATGGTAGGTTCTTAATAAATATTTGCCTAAAATAAATTCATGATGAAAATATGAAAAGCTAACCCTTCAGATTCAGAAATTGAATTTAATTTCATAGACATTGGTCAGGCTTCATTTTGGGCAAACAAATGGATAGGGGATAATATTTTTATAAGCAGAAATGAGTAAGTTTGGAAATAAAAAGTACAGTAGGTATTATGAGTTTTGATTTAGGAGATTAATTATCATCCACATCTACTGTAAATGTTTAAAAATTAGATAATTTTTTAGCTTAAAGCACAAGAAAGATGTCAGGCCTGGAGATTTGGATTTGAGATTTACACCCATGCAAACATGAAACCTGGATCCCTGAAAGAATGACATATGCTAAAGACAATGAAAAAATAAAAAAGGAAACACAGAATGTAAGAAAAGTGTTATTAATATTTGTATAGCATACCTCCATCCACAGAACACAAATTCCCCTGATGAACCAATACCACAGTTGCCAAACCTGTCTGAGATACCTTGTACTTCTTCATAGCAGGGATATGGAGCATTTTTTGCACCTGTCAAAGTCAGAAATATTTTGGGATTAAAACACATATTTGTTTTTCATCATTGTCTATGTCCTAATATATTATATGTTTCCTTTCCCTCTTTTTCCATTATTATCTAACTCAAAAATTTTTCTAGTGAGGTTGTAAGAAGAGAGAAATAAGTAAAGTAACAGGTAATGTCCATTGTTATTACTCCTTTTGCTTCATTTTCATTCATTTCACACAATAGATAAAAAAGAGGAGAGAATTATGGAAGTTTAACCTGGGAAGAGGCTTTGGAAAAGGAAACAATAAAGTAGTGTTACAGTTTGAATGGGCTGGGATTTAGCTCAGTTGGTAGAGCGCTGCTCTGCAGTCTCTGAGGACCCGAGTTCGATTCCCAGCACCGCAAAATGGGAGAAGGACCTGGCAATCCACTCCCAAGGCAATCCCGAAAACAATCAGCCATTGAAAACCCTTTGAGTGTCACTATGAGTCAGACACGACTCGATGGCACCTAACAACAACAACAACAGTTTGAATATGAAGTGTCTGTCTCGAAAAAAAAGGCTCAGATATCAGAGTGTTGGTCCCCAGCTCCTGGATGCAATCATTGATGACTGACTCAGGAGGGTTCTTACCTAATCAGTGGATTAACTCACTAATAGATTCAGAATGTGATGGCATTATTAGGAGGTGATGAGAACCAGGGAGTGGGTCACGCTAGAGGTCACAGGAGGCATGCCTGTGAAAGGTATTTGTCACTGATCGCTTCTGTCTCTCTGCTTCCGGGCTGCCATGATATGAGCAGCTTCCCTTTACCACATCCTTCTGCCATGATGTCTCTATCTTGCTACAGGCCTAAAAGCAATGGAATAAACTGACAGTGGACTGAAGCCATCAAACTCTGAGTCAAATCTTTCTTCCTTCTAAATTGTTCCTCTCACAAGCATTTGGCACAGCAATGAAAAGTCTGACTAACACAAGATAATACAAGAAAACTATGCCCACTATAGTTCAATTATAATCCCATTAGGACATTCTGAAACCTAAAAACTAAATTATCAAGGTCAACCTCCACTAACACTCCTCATATCAATGAATAGAGAAAAGGGACAAGGAAAAAAATCATTAGTATATATGGAGAAGTATACACTTGCAACAGATCTCATTTCTATAAATAATTCCTGAATAAGAATCCCTTTTTTTCCCCAGTACTAGTATGTTGAACCCAGGACCTCACTCGTGCTAGAAAAGTACTCTACAAATGAGCTACACCCCAAATCCTTTTTGTTTTCATTTACTTTTTTTTTTTTTTTTCTTAATTTTGAGTCAGTGTCTCACTAAGCTGCACAGGCTGCCTCTGGTCTTGAATTTGCAATCCTCCTGCAAGTCTTTTGAGTTGCTGGGATTACAAGTATGCACAACAGAACCCAGCTCTGAATAAGAAGCCTTAACTAACACTTGAAACACCTCTGTTTCACCATCTAGTACATATTCTTTTATCTTCAGTGGTTAGTTTGAATTCTTTATTCTGTGTGGTGACTCGTACATTCATTCCTGGAAACTGAATACTTACTGACCCCATCTATAATAGGTATCTATAGTCTTCTGTTAACCTATATAATTGAAGTGAAGTTACCTCAATGAATCCATTACAATCCAGATATAGTCCTTTCTACCACAATGTGTGACAGCAATAATATTTCCTCCTGTGATTGAAATTAGTTTCTCAAGCCAATATATTAACACCCTTCTTTGTCTATAGGTTTAGAGACATGAGGAAACCAAATGGACACACAATGGTCTCAACTTCCAATTATAGTGATTTTAGTGGAAACATTTGTTCCCTTGGAAACTAATATTTTTAACAAATGAATTAAAAGTTGTATAAATGGGAATCACAGACTATTAATGTGAGCTATGATGTATAACAGTAAGATTGAACCCCTTAGATTTTAGAACTACATATTATAAAGGGGAAAGGAGATATTAGACACTGATCCAAAACATATACCTATCCTTTAGGGAAGTGCCCCAATTTTGCATGTTGCTGTTTCCCAGATGGTCTCACACTAAACCTTCAACAAGCCAATACAAACTTCTGTAAACACAGCTGCCTCTTGTTAATGGAATAGGTAATAAGACCAGTAAATTCCTTAGACATAAGCTTATTGCTGCTGCTGGGAAACGAGTCACGTAGTCAGAAGAAATGTCTTACTGGCTAAAATAAGGGTAAAAAGGGTGTCTCAAAAGTTCATGGATATGATTTCTGCTTCAGGTTAGGATGCAAAAGAATACTAGAAAAACCACTCCTATAGTAACAACAATCAAAACGCAAAAGATAAATTATTATATTTTTATGTAAGCAGGCAAGAGTGCTGGATGCAAGAAATGTGAATGAACTGATATCATATAGAAACAAGGCTTTCATATGTGAATAGAGAGTCATAGCAGCTTCTAAGCCTGAAGACAGTTGCTCCACCTAAATGTAACCGAATGTCAGAATGCTTCTGCTATAACAAATACTATGAAGTTATTAAGCCTTGGATGAAAGGGTGTGAGCCAGAGGGACAGATTGAAATCTGGAAGATTCTCAAATGCAGAAATAAGTCATATGCCAAGAACGCTCCCCCACACATACACAAAATACACAACAAAAATTGTGCCAAGAAAGCAACATAGAAAGAAAAGCTAAAAAATAGAAAGAAATCAAGTAGGCTATGCCTAGTTTGGACTCAATAATTCAGCTAATGAATCCAAAGGTGAACTAAAATATACAATATCTAAAAGCATTTCATTGTGGAACTTCATAGCCCATTGGGTACTGGAGAAGGAAAAATTTATAAGACAAAATGGAAAAAATATTTATAAAGAATAGAATTACACCACTGTAATCCTGGCAACTAGGGAGGCTGAGCTAGGAGGATCATGGGTTTGAGGCCAGAGGCAGCCTATGTAACTTAGTGAGATCCTGACTCAAATTTTAAAAATAGAGATGGGTTAGGGGTGCCATGCAGTAGCAGAGCATTTGCAAAGCACGTGTGAGGCCCTCAGTTCAACCTCTAAAGAACTCAAAAAACAACTTCAATGATGTGTGTCTAATTTCAAGTGGCCAAACATAGATGTAATAGGAGCATAAGGTGGAGAGAGAAATGGTAAGTTGTGATACTTGACACAGGGCCAAAACCTTCCAAATTTGATGAAGAACAAAACTCCACAAGTCAAAGAGACAAATTTTAGGCATTATAAACAGAAGATAAAGAACAAAAATAATATCTAGCAATATCAAAAGATGAAGAGAATAAAGAAATGCAACCTGAGGAGGTAAGGCACTTTATACACCATTTCAAGAAGAATAACAATGAGTGATGGGAAGTTGGGGAAAATAATGATGATGATGGGTAACTTTTCATAAAGAACTACAAGAAACTATAAAATGGGATGGTGACATTAAATATAAAGAGACAAATGGATGAACTTCCAGGGTAATATGGTAAGAAGTGCTTCCAAGTAATTCTGTGAATGAGAAGAGGCAAGAAAGCAAAGGAGAGGGAGAAAGAGGAGCAGGTAACAAGAAAGAGATGACAGACCAGCTAAAAAGCATAGAGAAGCAGAAAGGCAATGTGGAAAAAATAGGGAAGGTCCACACCCCTGACGCATTTCCCGTGGGGGGTGGCCGGTAGAGCCTGCAGCTGCAACCACAAGGTAAGCCAGATAGCCCTGGTCACCAGACAGGCAGTCTTAGCTGCAAGAGAAACCCACAGTTCTTGCAAGCCTTTAATCCACTGTGGGGTTTAGCCCAACAATGACTCCTTCTATGGGGCAGGCCAGCAAGAATAAGAAACCCATTACCTTGCTCTCCATCTCATAGGGTACTAAAGCCCTGTGCCACCTTGAGAGGGCACATAGTGCTTGAGATTGAACTTCTCAGGGCACCTCAAAACAAGGAATGATCACAAATCAGGCAGCTGAGGGACAGCCTGCCATAGTGTCTGAGTAGGAGGGGGCCATGAGAGCAGTCAAAGAGATGGGGAGGGTTGAGCTATGGAAGGCCTGGTGGTCAGCGGTCTCACCCTCAGCAGCAAGGAGTGAGTTCCATCGCCTGAGGAGTACAGCAGAGACTGAGTGCTCTAGACCCATGTACTGGTGATCCCTCCACCTCAAGAGCTGCTTCTTTGTCATGTGCAGTTTGTTGCCAGGCAGGACAGAAAGTTCAATGCTCAAGCCCCATCAGTTTCTGGTTTTCTGCAGGTTGCTTCCTCCCATGGGTTTGTTTACTGTTGACAGAGGCTGAAAGCACTTGGACCAGCAAGTAGAGTGCTGAGTCCCCTGGTGCTCCCACCTCCACTGCAGATGCCAGTTTTCTGGTTCTCTGTTTGCTTTCCCCAGCCTCACATGCACTCAGGGAGCGACTTTGAGCTTGGACATTTGCTGCACTTGAGTGCACAGACTGAGGGGCTCTGGGGCAAGTGAGAAGCTGCCACACCCAAGGGCTGTGAGGCTTGTTGGGACCAGCAACAGCTACCAGTGTGAAAAGAAAGAATGCTTTTAAAGTGAATGCAGCCCTCCTACTGACAGCATCCCATTGACCTGACCAGTTCTCAACTGGCATACAGCAAAACACCAGCACAGTGGGGACAAAGGAACAACAGACTCCAGAGGCAGCTCACCATATTTTTGCCAGACCTGGCAGATTGCAGTATTAGAGGACCCAGAAAGAAGCTTCGCCAATGCTTGGGGGTTGTTGTTTGGTTGATTGATCGCTTGGTTTCCCACTACATTCTTCAGAACCATTTTTGCTTTATTTTATATTTTTTTAAAAATCTCTAGCCAGGCACAGTGGCAGACAGAGGCAAAATAACTGCAAGTTCCAGACAAGAGGCAGCCTGTGTAACTTAGTGAAACCTTACTCAAAATTTTTTTAAAAAGGGGTGGGGGCTGGGGTTCAGCTCAGTGATTGGGCACTTGCAAAGTACATGTTGGGCCCTGGCTTCAAGCTCCAGGATAAAAAAAAATTTTATATTTATTATTATCTTTACCAATGGCTGGGGTTTAACTCAGTTAGTAGAGTGCTACTCCATATTATCTGAAGCCATGGGTTCAATCCTCAGCAAAAAATGACAGAAGGACCTGGCAATGGACTCTCAAAACAATCCTGAAAAAATCAGCCATTGAAAACCCTACAAATAGAAGGGAATAACTGACATAGTGCCAGGCATACCACAGTGTCAGGCAGTGTTTCATTCTGTTGTACATAGGGTTGCTATGAGTCAGACCTGACTCAACAGCACCAAAATCAACTACATATTTATCTAATTATTATTGGCTAGGATGTTGCAGTGATGCTGAAGGCTACGCCACCGGTATTCCAGATAGTAGCAGGGCCACCCATGGTAGACAGGTTTCAACTGAGTTTTTGGTCTAAGATAGACTAGGTAGAAGGACCTGGAAGCCCACTCCTGAAACAATTAGCCATTGAAAAAACTATGTATAGCAGATGAATACTATTGGACATACTACTGAAACATGAGCTCCCCAGGTTGGAAAGCACTCAAAATAAAACTGGGGAAGAGTTGGTTCCTCAAAGTAGGGTCAACTTTAATGATGGGAATGGAGTAAATCCCCTAGGACTTCCATCTGCTGATGTGGCATGACTCAAAATGAGAAGAAACAACTGTAAACATGCATTAATAATTGGAACATGGAATGGAACATGCATAGTATGAAACTATGAAAATTAGAAATCATCAAAAGTAAATTGGAGTGTATAAATCTTGACACTGTAGTCATGAATGAGCTAAAATTGATGGGCATGAGCCATTTTGAATCAGATAATCATATGGTCTTTTATGCTGAGAATGACTGCATAAAGAGAAATAATGTTGCATTTATCATCAAAAAAGACATCTCAAGATCTGTTCTGAAGTACAATGCTGTCAGTGATAGAATAATATCCATATGCCTACAAGGAAACCAGGTTAATATGACTATTAGTCAAATTTACATACCCACCACTAAGGCCCCAAATGAAGATAGGGAAGATTTTTACCAGCTTCTGCAATCTGAAATTGACCAAACATGCAATTAGGATGCACTGATAATTACTGGTGACTGGGATGCAAAAGTTGGCAACAAAGAAGAAGGCTCAGTATTTGGAAAATATGGCCAAGGTGACAGAAATGATGCTGAGATTGCATGATACAATTCAGTCAGAATAGTGACATTTTCAATGCAAATAAATCTTTTCACCAATATAAACAGCAACTATACACATGGAATTTACCAGATGGAATATACAGGAACAAAACTGACTACATTTATTGAAACAAATGATGGAAAAGCTGACTATCAGAAGTCAGAACAAGACCAGGGGCTGATTGTGCATCAGATCATCAACTGCTCATATGCAAGTTCAAACTGAAACTGAAGAAAAATAGAACAAGTGTAGAAGGACTAAGGTGTGACCTCGACTATATTCTACCTGAGTTTAGAGACCACCTCAAAAACAGTTTTAATACATTAGACACTAATGATAAAAGACCAGAAGAGTTGTGCCACAACATCAAAGATCTCATTCACAAGGAAAGCAAAAGGTTATTTAAAAGGTATGAAAAAAGATCAAAATAATATCAAAAGAGACTCTAAAATTTGCCATTGAACATCAACCAGCTAAAGTAAAAGAAAGACCTGAGAAAGTTAAAGAACTAAACAGATTTCCAAGGGCAGTTTCAGAAGACAAAATCAAATATTATAATGACATGTGCAAAGAGCTGGAGTAGAAAACCAAAAAAGAACATGTGGAGGGGATTATCTGGACACCAGGAACCAGGAGGGTTTTGGGGCCAAGGCCCACTTGTTTCAGGCTGAGGTCTGAGTCCTCCCCAGATCCTGTCCTGTTCTTGCCACCTCTGGTTATCCTAAACCCAGGAACCTGGACTGGGACATATTTGGCTCCCTAAGAGCCAATATGGTTACCCAAGTCCCAGTTCACCTTTTACCTACTTTACTCCTACCCCTCCCATTGAGTGATCCAAGATGGCCCCCAAACAGCCCAGCTCTGGTGTGGCCTTTTTTGGCCTGATTGGCCACCCAAAGCTATCCGATTGGTTACTAAGGAAAGCTCAGTGGTTGGTCCAGCCTGCACCTAACCCCCAGTCATAAGTGCATTTTTCCAAGCACTTACACAGAGAGCTGCTCCTCCTGGCATGAGCTGCTTTCTGATTGGTTGCACCCTGGTCCACACCCCCACCTAGAGTGTATGTAAGCAGAACACCAATTACCCCAGGTGTCATTTCATTTCTTTCTTTCCAATCACCTTGACTCTGATTGTCACACCCTACACCTGACTTCTCTGCTTTGACCATCTAGACCTTCAATCAAGCTGCTGAGAGGCAAGACTCCAAGAGTCAAGAAAGAAGGCCTCAAGCAAGCCAAGAAGAGCTCTCAACCCCCACCCCCACCCCCACCCCCCGCTTCAGGGAGGCAGTGAGAGGAGAAGATGACTGGTGAGAGGCAACATCACTGGACCATCAGCATAGCCAGCAAGGACAGCAAAGCTGTTTGTCACTTTGATACAGAGCTGTTATTCCATCATAGCAGCAGTAACCTGTACTGTTGGCTAGAAACCTTTAGGCTCTCCTGCAAAGGAGCAGCTTCATAAAGTTCCTGTTTGTTTTATATAAGAAGGCTCCCGAGGTCCTTCTTGGCACCACTGACCAGACCTTGCCTGCCCCTGAGGGTCCCAAAATGTACTGGTATTGTGGTGAAGCTCCATGGTCTTCTGCTGGGCCAGAGCAGACCCCAACAAGCATGCTCTGTTTTTCTCAAGTTTTCCTCAAGCTTAAAGCCAGGAGTGGCAATAGTAAAGGATTCAGCAGGGAAAATATTAAATGATGCAGGAAACATTTTTTAAAAAGATGGATGGAATACACAGGGTCATTATATCAAAAAGCATTGGGGGATGAAACACCATTTCAAGAGGCTCCATATGATCAGGAGCCAATAGTACTGAAGGAAGAAGTGGAAATTGCCTTACAGGCATTAATGAAAAACAAAACTCCAGGAATTGATGAAATACAAATTGAGATGTTTCCACAAGCAGATGCACCACTGGAGGTGCTAACTTGCCTATGCCAAGAGATTTGGAAAACAGCTACCTGGCTAACTGATGGGAGAGATCCATATTTGTGCTTACTCCCAAAAAAGGGGATCCAAATAAATGCATAAATCATCAAATAATATCATTAATATCACATGCAAGTAAATTTTTGCTAAAATCATTCAAAAGGGACTGCAGCAGTATATTGACAGGGAATTGCAAGAAAATTAAGTCAGATTCAGAAGAGGGAGTGAAACCAGGAACATCATTGTGATGTCACATGGACTTTAGCTGAAAGCATAGAACACCAAAAAGATGTCTATGTATGTTTATTGACTATGCAGAAGCATTTGACTGTGTGGATCACATTGCATTATGGACAACATTGTGAAGAATTGGAATACCAGAACACTTAACTGTACTCATGAGGAATCTATACATGATCCAGGAAGCAGTCATTCGAACAAAACAAGGAAACATTGCCTAATTTAAAATTAGGAAAGATGTGTGTCAGGGATGTATCCTTTCACAATATCTCTTCAATTTCTATGCTGAGCAAATAAGCTGGACTTTATTAAGAAGAATGTGGTATCATGATTGGAGGAAGATTCATTAACAACCTTTGTTATGCAGAAGACACAGTTCTCCTTGCTGAAAGTGAAGAGGACTTGAAATATTTGCTGATGAAGGTAAAAGAACGCAGCCTTCAGTATGGATTATGCCTCAACATCAAGAAAAAGAATCCTCACAACTGGGTCAGTAAGCAACTTCATGATAAATGGAGAGAAGATTGAGATTGTCCAAGATTTTGCTTTATTTGGTTCTACAATCAACAACCATGGAAGCAGCAGTCACAAAATCAAAAGATGCATTGCATTGGGAAAAACTGTGGCAAAAGACCTCTTTAAAGGGTTGAAAAGTAAAGATGTCACATCAGAGACAAAGGTGCACTTGACACATGCCATGGTATTTTCAGTTGTATCATATGATTGTGAAACCCGCACAACTAATAGGGAAGACAGGAGAAGAATCAATGCTTTTGGACATGTTGCCTAGAAGGACCAATCCCTGGAGAATAATATAATGTTTGCAAGAGTACTGCATCAAGGAAAAAAATGAAGATCCTCAACTAGATGGGTTGACACAGTGGTTGCAACAATGGGTATAAACAAAAAAGATCACGTGCATGGCCCAGTGTTTGGCAGTGTTTTATTCTGTTGTACATCATGTCACTATGAATTGGACCCAACTTGATGGGTCCCAACAGGGATTGAAGCTAAGGCTTCATGCATGATAGGCAAGTCCTGTACCACTGAGCTACAGGCCCAACCTAACATTTATCTAATTTTATTTATGTACTATTTTCTTTATTTTGTAATCAGATTTTTTAAATCTCTTGCTGTTTTCTCTTCCTCTTCCTCACATTATTTTCCTTTTTTCTTCTCCTTTTTCTTTTATTTAAACTTGATTCTTCTTCTTACCTTTTCCCTGCCCCCATCTTTATTTTATTAAAAAAGTAATTATGACTACAACATTCAAGACATCTGAGACATGCTAGGTGAAAAAACTAACAAATGTGTGGTGTAAAAGAGGGAACCAAGATACAGACTAAAGGCACAGAAGATCAATTCAGTATAATTATAGCTGAAATTTTCACATATCTAAGGAAAGAAATGTGGGCTGGGATTTAGCTCAGTTAGTAGAGCACTGTGCTACAGTCTCTGAGGTCTCGAGTTCAATTCCCAGCACCATAAAAATGGGAGAAGGGCCTGGTAATCCACTCCCAAGGCAATCCTGATACAGTTGTCATTGAAAACCCTATGAGGGTCGCTATGAGTCGGATACCGACGCGACGGCACCTAACAACAACAACAACAAGGAAAGAACTGGATATTCAACTACATGAGGGATTTAGAACCCCAAATTGTCCCAGTTTGCATATCTTGTAAAGATAGCAAATCCTAAAGACTCCATCAAAAAAACTATTATAACTAATAAATAAATTAAGCAATGTTGCAGGATATAAAATTAACATACAAAACTCAATAGTATTCCTATATGCCAACATTGATTCATCTGAAACAAAAACTAATACAGCAATCCCATTTACCATAGCTACAAAAATAATAAAATACCTGGAAATTTTACCAAAAGTGGACAAAGATCTCTATAATTAAAAAATTACAAATCATTGATGAAAGAAATTGAACACATCACAAATGGAAAGATATCCCATTCTCATACATGGAAAGAATCTATATTTTTAAATGTCTATATTACCCAAGGGGCTGGGATTTAGCTCAGTTGGTAGAGTGATACTCTGCACTTCCTGAGCACCTGGGTTCAATCCCCAGCACCACAAAAATGGGAGAAGGATGTAGCAGTCCACTCCCAAGGCAGTCCTGAAACAATCAGGCATTGAAAACCCTACAGGGGTTGCTATGAGTCAGATCTGACTTGATGGCACCTAACAACAACAATCCTACACAAGGCAATGCACAAATTCAATATAATCCCTATCAAAATAACAATGACATTCTTAAAATAACTTTAAGTGTTATTTCTAAAATATATTTTGAAACACAAATCCCCAAATAACCAAAGCCACGTTGATCAAAAGAATAAAACAGGCTATGTTATAATACTTGACCTCGGGGGAGAGGGGGCAAGATGGCAGACAGATAACACATACCTTCTGTCCCGGAGTAAAGGAAGCCTCAATTAGGGGTTTGGAACTCATATTGAATAGAAAAAACAGTGATAGTTTAGATTGGGAGATAGAGGATGAAACTGGATGATCACTGAAATCGAGGATTTGGCTTCAGAGGAGCTACACAGAGGTCAGTAGCGGGACCACCATTCCGCCATTTTGCCCTCACACAGACAGCGGATAGAATCCCAGAGACTCAGAGGGGACTTCGCACACACACTCAAGGGGTCAGACCCAACAAGGAGTGCAACCTTGACATCACACTGTCACCCTGCCCATGGGACACAAACTACAAGTTTTGGGTGAGTCAGTTTGAAGGCGCACACGGAATCGCCATCTGTATCAGCACTCATCCCACAGCCTGAGACACTGGGCTGTTGTAGGTCCCTCATGCAAGAAAATAGGGATCAGACCCACAAAAATAGATATGCGAGGGTACGGGGAGTGATCTCAGAGGGAACTGGGAAACCAGTGCCAGCAGTACATATCCAGAGCTGAGACACAGCTCCCTCCCTCCTGTCGTGGTGGGACAATGGTGCAGACACAATCTCCACAGACATACAGCCACACATACACCCAGATCCCAGACATACCAGAGGTGATCCTAAGTCATCCCACTGCACTGTGGAGAAAGCTGGGTTCTGTGGAGGCAGCTAAGCCCCACACAGTCAGAGTGCTCTTTTCAGCAGAGCCTAGCGGCACAATTGGTCACAATAAGAGCAGTTTCAAGCACGATTGCCTTGCATGGACAGACCTGCTATAGATTCCCTCCATCCGCCCACAAGAAGATATGGTCCTCCCAAGTGGACTCCAAGTGGGCAGAAAGCCCTGCAATAAAAAAAAAAATCCATGATAGAAGCCATATTCCCTTCGTGCTGTAGGCTTTGGGGCGGAAATCTCTGATTTGGGGAATTGGCGCCCAAACTACATGGGACAGGGAGAACTCCAGGGAGGACCCCACAGTTTTCACTGCCTCTTGAACAATACAATAGACACAGAATACTTCATGGAACAGCAAGTGGGCACTTGCTGTCCCACTTAAACCCAGGACATTGTAGGGTGGTTCATCATTATCTACCCAATTGGCAAAACCTCTAAACCAGATTGCTCCTGCAGATTGTGTGAAAACACTGCCACCCTGAGTTCTGTAGGGAGCACTGCTTCCTGCAGTATTGACTTCACCCAGTGGAACTGGGTGTCCACAGTTCAGATTCCACATGCAAGAACATACAAGGGCTTTTTTTTTTTAAATGGGGGTTTGAACCCAGGGTCTTGCGCCTGCTTGCTTTGTAGGTGCTGGACCACCATGCTGTGCCCCCAGCCCATATTTTTTACTTTTTGAGACAGGGTCTCGCTGGGTTGTGCAGACTGCCTCTGATCTCAGGCTTGTTGTCCTCCTGCCTCCGCCTCCCCAAGCCACTGGGATTGCAGGCATGCACCACTGCACCTGACTACAAGTGTTTTTATATGTGTGTGGGAGCACATATGCATGAGTTTTTTGTTTGTTTGTTTGTTTGTACAGGGGTTTGCACCCAGGGTCTTGTGCCTGCTTGCTTTGTAGGTGCTGGACCACCGCACTGCACCCCAGCCCATATTTTTTACCTTTTGAGACAGGGTCTTGCTGGATTGTGCAGACTGCCTCTGATCTTGGGCTTGCAATCCTCCTGCCTCCGTTCCCCAAGCCACTGGGATTACAGGCGTGCACCACTGCACCTGACTACAAGTGTTTTTATATGTGTATGGGAGCGTGTATGCATGAGGTTTTTTTTTTTCCTTTTTCCTTTCTATTTTTCTTCATTTCTTCTTTTACTCTCTTCCCTTTTTCTATTCTCCTTCTCTTTTTCTTAAGCTATATATGTGTCTTTGTTTTAATTATTTTACCCTTAAGTCTTAACCTTAATTTTAATTTTAACAGTAATTTCTATTAGCCTCTGTCCTCTACCTCCTCTTTCGCCCTCTTCTGTCACCATACCCTCCCCTTTCTCACCCCACAGAAGAGAAACAAAATCTATCACCTCCCTAACCCCGAGCCCCTTTGGAGTTGGGCTGCTGAACTAAAGAGAGAACCACACAGACCAAAAAGCTGAGAATATTCCCAGTTTATAAGCTCAAATAAACACCAGAGATTCAGCACCACATAATCTCAAAGGAATAACAGAGGGAGAAGTTCTACACACTCAGAAGAGATGAATTCTATTTCCCAGACCATATTATGGGCAAACAAAATAAACCTTCAAAAAACACATAGGGGCAGGATGGATCTGGAGGCCCCACAGATCAAAGCCCCTCAACAAATAACTCCAAGGACTCTCAATTCTTAGAGGTCTCTGATTCGGAATTCAGAGTCATGGTTATAAACATGCTAAGAGAAATTAAAATGAATACTACAAGCACCCGGGAAATCCTTGAAAGGAAGCTATCTCACTTGGAATCCATTCTGTCATCCAAGTTAGAAATGATAAGGAAGAACTAAGCCACTCTCCTTGAAACTCAATCCAAGTTAACTGAATTGAACTCAGCTAAAGAATCCTTATCATAGAGACTGGATGAATCTGAGCTGAGGATTTCCGGTTGCAAGGATGCCATAAATGAACTTAAACCCAAACAGTCAGAAATGGAATCAATGATAGAGGTATTAAAAAAAGATTTCCAGGAGAACTCAGATAGAATGAAAAAATGAAACTTAAGAATTCAGGGCATCTCTGAAGGAGAAGAAAGATCCACTGGAGGCCTTCAAAATCTAGTAAAGGATATCCTCAAAGGAAAACTTCCCAAAGATAGCACAGGAAATGGCTATATAGACCACTGAGACATTCAGGACTCCTTTGAAGGCTGACTTAAGTAGATCATCCTCGAGACAAGTTATCACTCACATGCTGTCATTAGAGACCAGGGAGGCTATCCTGCAAGCAGCAAGACAGAAACCCATTATTACTTATAAAGCAAAACCTATTAAAATTACTGCAGACTTCTCCATATCAACATTGAAAGCTAGAAAGGAATGGACACAGGTGATTCAAATCCTAAAAAAAAAAAAACCAATCACCAGCCAAGACAAATATATCCAGCAAAACTATCTTTGATAATAGATGAGGAGTATAAGACATTTGGGAGAAGGACCTGGCAATCCACTCCCACGGCAATCCTGAAACAGTCAGCCATTGAAAACCCTATGAGGGTCACTATGAGTTGGATACCGACTTGACCACACCTAACAACAACAACATAAGACATTTAATGACATTGAATATTTTAAATGATATGCAACCACCAAACCAGCACTGGAGAGGATTGTAAAACAATTACCACATCCAGGAGAGTTAAGACAACCCTACAAAGGAAATCAAAGAACTGGTTAGCTGAGATGAGTGCAACCCAAGAAAGGACCAAAGCAAACATGATTCATAAATCAGTAACAGGTAAAGATTGGGTATATAACAATAAATGCTACACAATAATCACTATTAATGTAAATGGTCTTAACTCACCAATTAAGAGACAGAGGCTGGCTAATTGGATGAAAAAAACATAAACCATCAATATGTGCTATTCAAGAAACTCATCTAACTCACAAAGACAGAAATAAACTGAGAGTTAAGGGCTGGGAAAATGTATACCTAGCGTGGGGGGGGACAAAAGAAAGCAGGTGTTGCAATTCTAATTTCAGATAGATTAAATTTCATTCCAAAACCAATTAGAAGAGACAAAGGAGGACATTACATTTTAATACGAGGAACAATCGCTCAAGAATCAATAACACTCCTTAATATTTATGCCCCAAACATAGGAGCACCTAGCTTTATAAGACAAACTTTATGGCATATAAAGAACTTTATTGGACCAGAATCAATAAAAATGGGAGACTTTAATACCCCACTTTTATCAAGAGAAAGGTCATCAAAATGAAAAATCAACAGAGAAACATCAAATCTAATCTCCACCCTAAACCAGTTGGATCTCACAGATATATACAGAATATTTCACCCACATGATAAAGAATACACATTCTTTTCAGCTCAACATGGAATGTTTTCTAAGATAGATCATATGCTAGTCCATAAGAACTCCCTCAACAAATACAAAAAAGTAAAAATTATCCCCTGTTCCTTATCAGATCATAATGGGATAAAATTGGAACTCAAGAGCAAGAATAATTCCAGAAACTTTACAAACTCATGGATACTGAATAATACACTGTTGAATAACCAATGGATCATTGATAAAATCAAATTGGAATTTAAAAAATTCCTACAATCAAATGATGATGAAAACACATCCTACAAAACATATGGGATACAGCAAAGGCAGTTTTAAGACAGAAGTTTATAGCATTAAGTGCCTTCATCAATAAAATAAAGAAGAGCTAACTAAATGACCTAATGATGCATCTTAAGACACTAGAAATCCAACAAAAAATCAATCCTAAAAGGAACACCCAAAAGGAAATTACAAAAATAAAGGGAGAAATATCTCAATTAGAATCCAAAGAGATGACTCAAAAAATTAATAAGACTAGGAGCTGGTTCTTTGAAAAGATTAATAAAATAGATACCCCTCTGGCTAACCCCATCAAAAAGAAAAAGGAAAAATCCAACATAGTACCGATTATGAACGACAATGGGTCCATAACCACCAACTTCAACAAAATACAGAAAATTGTCAGAGATTACTACAAGAGACTGTATTACCAAAAATATGAAAATGCAGCAGAAATTGACAAATTTATTAACTCATATGACCTACCAAAGCTAACCCCAGAAGACATAACTGACTTAAACAAGCCCATTACATATACAGAAATAGAAAAGGTATTTAAGTCTCCCAAGGAAGAAGAGCCCAGGTCCTGATGGGTTCACCCCAGAATTTTACCAAACTTTTAAAGAAAATATAATACCTGTCTTCCTCAAATTATTCCAAAAAATAGAAAAGGAGGGAACACTCCCAAATTCATTCTATGAAGCTACCATCACCCTGACACCTAAATCAGGAAAAGATTCATCTAAGATAGAGAATTATAGACCCATTTCTCTTATGAATCTAGATGCAAAAATATTTAATAAAATCTGGCAAACAGAATTCAGCAGTATATAAAAAAGATTATCCACCATGACCAAGTGGGATTTATACCACAGATGCAAGGCTGGTTTAACATATGGGAATCAAATTAATGCAATCTAGCATATCAAGAAACTGGCAAACAAAAACCACATGATCATCTCAATTGATGCTGAAAAGGCCTTCGACAAAGTGCAACACCTTGTCATGATAAAAACACTGGAAAAGATAGGTATAACAGGCAAATACCTTAATTTCATAAAAGCCATTATTGACAAACCTACAGCCAACAATATATTAAATGGAGAAAACTGAAACCATTTCCTCTTAGATCTGGAACAAGAAAAGGATGTCCTCTCTCTCCTATTCTATTCAACATAGTAATTAAAGTCCTGGCCAGGACAATCAGACAAGAGAAAGAAATCAAAGGGATACAGATTGGCAAGGAAGAGGTCAAATTATCCTTATTTGCAGATGATATGATTTTATATTTGAAAGACCCCAAAACCTCAATCAAAAAACTTCTGGATCTAATTAACTCCTTCAGCAAAGTTGCAGGCTACAAAATTAACATACAAAAATCAATAGCCTTTCTTTATACCAATTCCAAACAAGAAGAGAAGGAAATTTCAGGAACGATACCATTCATGATAACCCACCAGAAGGGATACATGCCATTTTTACTCACATTTCTTTGGCCAAAATAAATCACAGGGATACACTCTTCCTAAGAGTAGGAAAGGTCTGGAACAAGACAAGGATGTCCTCTCTCTCCTATTCTATTTAACATAGTAATTGAAGTCCTGGCCAGGACAATCAGACAAGAGAAAGAAATCAAAGGGATCCAGATTGGCAAGGAAGAGGTCAAATTATCCTTATTTGCAGATGATATGATCCTATATCTGAAAGACCCCAAAACCTCAACCAGAAAACTGCTAGAACTAATTAACTCCTTCAGCAAAGTGGCAGGCTACAAAATTAACACAAAAAAATCAATAGCTTTTCTTTACACCAATTCCAAACAAGAAGAAAAGGAAATTTCAGGAAAAATATAATTCATGATAGCCCACCAAAAAATTAAATACCTTGGAACAAATCTAACCAAAGACCTACAGAGGACACTGAAAAATGGAAAGACGTCCCCTGCTCCTGGATGGGGAGAATTAATATAGTAAAAATAGCTATCCTATCAAAAGCGATCTGTAGATTTAATGCAATACCCATTAAAATTCCACTGACTGACTTTACAGAAATAGAAAAAATGATCCAAAAATTCATATGGAACCACAAAAGACCACGTATAGCCAAAACTTTTAAACTGCAAATCTAATGCAGGTGGAATCACAATCCCTGACTTTAAGCTATATTACAGGGCAGTGGTTGCAAAAACAGCTTGGTACTGGCACAAAAATAGGCCTGAAGACATCTGGAACAGAATAGAAGACCCAGAAATACCTCAACACACCTATAGCCACCTTATTTTCAACAAAGGAGCAAAGCAAGTAAACTGGAAAAAGGACAGCCTTTTCAACAAAGTGCTGGGAAACATGGTCATCTGTATGCAGAAAAATGAAAACTGACGCACATCTCTCAATAAACACAAGAGTTAACTCAAAGTGGATAAAAGATCTCAACATAAAACCAGAAACTTTAAAACTTATAGAAAGCAAGATAGGCAATTCACTCTATCATATAGGCATAGGAAAGTATTTCCTTAATAGGACTCCAATTGCTCAAGAAATTGCAACAAGAATAGATAAATGGGATCACATAAAATTAAAAAGCTTCTGCACAGCTAAAGAAACAATTAACAGAGTCAAGAAAACCCCCACAGAATGGGAAAAAATCTTTGCATTTTGTACATCAGACAAAGGTCTAATTACTAGAATTTATAAAGAACTCAAGAAAAAAACTCCCCCCCAAAAAACAAATAACCCAATACACAAAAGGGCAAAGGAACTGAGTAGGCAGTTCTCAAATGAAGAGGTCCATAAAGCCATGAAACACATGACAAAATGCTCAATATCCCTGCCATTAGGGAAATGCAAATCAAAACAACTCTGAGATTTCACCTTATGCTAGTAAGAATGGCCAAGATCAATAAAACAAATAACAACAAATGCTGGCAAGGTTTCAGTGAAAAAGGAACACTCTTACATTGTTGGTGGAGCTGTAAATTGGTCCAACCACTGTGGAAATCAACATGGAGTTATCTTAAAAAACTGAAAATAGATCTACTATGTGACCCAGCTATAACACTATTGGGAATTTACCCAAAGGGAGATGGGTCATCATACCACAGAGACACCTGCATCTCCATGTTCAGTACAGCAGTTTCTACAATAGCAAGGATATGGAATCAACCAAATTGCCTTTCAACAGGAGAATGGATAAAAAGCTATGGTACATATACACAATGGAATACTACTCAGCAATCAAGAAAAATGAAATAAGGCCATTCACAGCAAAATGGATGGAATTAGAGAAAATTATTTTAAGTGAACGAACAGATGCTCAGAAAGAGAAACACCACATGTTCTCACTCATATGTGGGAGCTGAATCAAAATTATAAGAAGGAAAAATCCTATTCAAAGTTCGGATCAAAATAAAATGTAAAAAATAAACCTAAGAATGGTGTCAATATAAATGGTCTAGAAAATGCATGCAATTGTTCTGACAAGATAAAAACAAAGTTCACTACAGGAAAAGTTTCTATCTTAAACAGAACTGGAACCCAAGAACATATAGAAAAATGTTACCAAGTAAATGATAGAGAAGACTTAGATGGGGAGGGTTGGGGGGAAGCATACAAGAGGGTAAGGGGTAACCTATATGAATAATGTACATCAAAATGCATATATGGAAATGTCACAATGAAAAGCATGTCAGAATGAATCACATTAAGGTGTATATTAAAAGTTTCCAAAACAAACAAACAAACAAACAAAAACAATACTTGTCCTCAAAATGTACTGCAAAACTATCATAATCAAACAGCATTGTGTTGGCATAAAAATAGACACACAAACTAATGTAACAGAATAGAGAGCCACAAAACAAACCTATCATTTACAGCCAATTGATTTTTGACAAAGGAGCTAAGGATATACGTTGGAGAAAGGACAGTCGTTTCTATAAATAGTGCTAGGAAAATTGGATATCCCCAAGCAGACAAATGAAACTGAAATCTTATCTCTTATCAGTTGCAAAAACTCAAAATGGATTAAAAATAATGTGAACCATGAAACTATGAAATGACTAGAAAAAGACATAGATTAAATGCTTCAGGATATTGGAATGGGCAATGGTTTTTTGAACAAGATAAACAAATGATAAATGCACATGAAACAAAATAAAAAATACACAAATGGGGTTATATCAAACTAAAAATCTTGTATACAGAAAAAGAAACAATCAACAGAGTGAAGAGACAATCTATAGCATGCAGGAAAATATTTGCAAACTATATATCTGACATGAGGTTGATATCCATAGTATATGCTTTTGTTGTTATTAAGTGTCATTGAGTCACGTCCAACTCATAGCCACCCTCATAGGGTTTTCAATGGCTGTTTGGGGATTGCCTCCAGAGTCAATTGCTACATCCTTCTCCCATTTTTGCAGTGCTAAGAATTGAACTTAGGACCTCAGAGACTGCACAGCAGTGCTCTACAAACTGAGCTAAATCCCAGCCCATCCACTGTATATAAAGAACATTAAAAACTCAATAGTAAAATATTAATAATAATAACTCACTTTTTAAAATGAACAATAGGCCAACAGCTATATAAAGAAATGTTTGACATTTCTAATCATCAAGGAAGTGCAAATAAAAACTATAATGAGGTATTCACCTCACCCCAGTAAGGATAGCTACAATCAAAAAGATTAAAGACAGAAAGTGCTGGTGAGGAAGAAAAAAATGAGAACACTTGCACACTGTTGGTGGTAATATAAATCAGTACAACCTTCAAGGAAAACCATTTGGAAGCTTCCAAAAAATTATAAATAGAACCATGATATCTATGATGTGATAAAACCAACATACACTGGACATCTATCCAAAGCAAATGAAATCAGTATGTCAAAGAGATATTTGCTCTTCCATATTCATTGCTGCTCTATTGAAAATTTCCAGGAAATGGAAATGATCTAAGTGTTCATCAATTAATGAACTGATAAGAAAAGTATACTACATATTCACAATGGGATACTATATAGGCATACAAAAAGAATGGAATCCTGTCATTTGCTATATCATTTTTGGAACTGGAGATTATTAGGCTAAACTAAATAAGCCAGACACATAAAGACAAGTAACACATAATCTCACATATAGGCAGAATCTTAAAAATTTGATTTCATACAAGGTAAAAGTAGAATAGTAGTTGCCAGAGGCTGAGAAGAGTACAGAGGAGTACAATTGGAAAATATTAATCAATGTACTCAGCTAAAGTTAGAAGTAAAACTTCTGCTGTGCGACTGCACAATAGGGTAAATATAGATAGCAATAATGTACCATACATTTCAAAAAGCTAGAAGGAAAGATTTTGAAAGTTTTCACCATAAATAAATGATAAATATTAGAAAAGATAAATATGCAGAACCTGGTTTAAACATTATGAAATTTATCCATGCCATAATATCACATAAAACTCTAGTAATATGTATATTTTTCATATTTATATGTATAACTTCAAAATAAGTTTAAATTAGCAAATACTACGGAAAAAATGACACTATAAAGCAAAAATTATAGCAATGAATTAGCAGTAGATAAAAAATGTGAGAAGAAGGCAGCAGGGTAAAGATTTAATAAAAAATGTAAATATTATAGTATTAGACTATGGAAACATTGTTCAGGAAATAGTACTATGATCTAAAAGTATACTTCAGTTAGGTAACATGCATATTTTAACCATCAAAATATACACTTAAATGAGGAAATTGAAGAAAATGTGGCATATATATATATATATATATATATATATATATATATATATGATGGAATTGTATTCAGCCATAAAAAGCGAAATCCTAGGAGAGATTCTGGGAAGATAGTGGATTAGAACCACTCTCCTATAATCCTGTGAACAAAAAAATGCCAGAGTAACAAAGGAAAAATTCAAATCCCAGGTGAAAAAAAATAATTCAACAGAAAATATAATACCAGTGTTAACACAACCAAATCTATGCAGGAAAAACGACTTTGGAATAGGAAAAGAAAAAAAAGAAAAACTCTGCATGTCCATATGCTTGGTCCAGCCCCTCCAGGGGAAAGGGAAATCCCATTTCCCCCACAAGAGGACTTGGAGACTGTAAACTTGACTTTGGTTGCTACAGTGCTTGAGGCAGCAGAGGCTGTGGGGGCAACTCCAGCAGCAGTGACAGAGGCCATGGTGACCACTGGGGCAGTGGCTTCAGCAGCAGCCATGGCAGCAACCACAGCAATTTTCTTCTTCTTCTTCTTTTTCTTCTTCTTCTTCTTCTGTTGTTGCTGTTGTTGTTGTTGTTGTTGTTGTTTCTTTAAATTTAACTTTTCTTTTTCCATTTCATTTTTTAAACTTTTAAACATTTTTGTTATCCTAGCTATCTGATTATACTTTTAATTAGTTAAACACAAATTTATTTGTTTAAAAAAAGAAGTTTTATGTTTGTATTTGTTATGCTTCCTGTAATATATTTTTTTTAAGATTCTTAAGCATATTTTATTTATGCACAACGTATTTTACCCTACACATAAATCACACAGGTAAGGTATATTATAATTTTAGCTCTAATACCTTGAGAGCATTATGTTTTGTCTATTAACAACTGCTGTTTTATCTTTATTTCCTCTCGCTTTCTCTCATCTGTGATTCTTTGTTGTAAGTTGTCTCCTCTTTGCAACAATTCTTTTACAGTACCCTCATTGTCTTCACTCATATCTCTATTGAAGTCTTCCTCTTTCAGATTCACCCCCTGCTGAATTTCAGCCTCCAGTAGGTCAAGCAATTTTTGTATATCTGAGTTAAACTGCTCCAATTCCTTCAAAGGAATGGAGGCCTTAAGTATGTCTTCTTTTTGCTGTGGTTTCTTTTTCTCAGATTCATCCAAAAGTGTATTAGCCTAATGATCCACTTTGTGATCTGATACACATTCTGGTCAAAGGTCTCCATGTGTTTCTGGTATTCCAACAAAAGGTTTAACCATTCTTCTGCTCGAGAGGTGACAGCTATCCAATTACTATTCAGAAGACTGAATTTATCTTCAACCAATGTCTCCTTCTTGCCCAACATCGTTTTTAAGGCCTCTCCTAGCTCTGTTACACTCTTCAAGTGTGCTTTCTGCTTCTCAATCTCTTTTTGAGTAGCCTTTCCCGAGGCAACTTCAGAATGTGTGTGTGTGTGTGTGTGTGTGTGTGTGTGTGTAGCCTTATACATATTTTTCCTACTGTGTGCAACTGAATTTGTTTTTGCCTGCTCTTACCTACTAGCACTCTCCTTTCTGCCTGCTTTTTCTATTTCTTCTGTTTAATCCTGCTTCTTTCTCTTCTTTATCCCTGCCTTTCCCACATTCCTTCCATCTGCTATTATCTTTACTACAATTTCTAACTCCATAGCTTTCTCTACACTATCCCTACTATGTCCTTTTCTAAGATAATTTTTAAATGATAGCTGGCTTCAATTAGCTTAATTGTGATTATAAATCTGACTTTGGTCAGA
The DNA here is from genome assembly GCA_007922755.1 of Pedetes capensis. Taxonomy (NCBI): domain Eukaryota; kingdom Metazoa; phylum Chordata; class Mammalia; order Rodentia; family Pedetidae; genus Pedetes; species Pedetes capensis. Next base: position 28,273 of record VMDO01023927.1, read on the forward strand.
ATTGTTGCTACTGCAGCAGATTGTTTCGTCTTCTTCAAGTCATACTAGGGATTAATACCTCAAAAGAGGTCACCAAGAAGACCCAAAAACAAAATAGGAAGAGACAACCATACCAAACACATATGAAAACCTCAAAACAAAAATAACAAGGAACATGAGAAATTAAGACAATGGGACTCGCCCAAAAGACTATAACTCCTCAATAATTGAAAATCAATGATAGTGAAATACTTCAAGTGCCAATGCATTCTAAAGTCTTCTTATAAAAATAAGTGATTTCCCAAAGAAAACTCAGATAAGCAGATGAATGAAATGGCTAATTCAGTTTGAGTACTTGATTTTTAAAAAGTATCTAACTTAGAAGAAAAACTTAGCAAAGAAATTGAGGTCTTGAATGAAATCAAACAAGTGTTGGAAATGAAAAACACAATAAACCAAATAAAAATCACAGTAGAAAGTAATACCAGCAGATAGGATCATGCAAAAGGAAGAATATTAGGGATAGAAAACAAGGACAAAGAAATACTACACACATATTTCAATAAAGAAAATAAAAAGGAATGTGATCACAACTTCCAAGAACTAAGGGACAAGATGAAGAGATGTAACCTAAGAATGCATGATATAGAAGAAGGAGCTGAGATAAAAGCTAAAGGCACAGAAAATCTATTTAAAATAACAGCAGAAAACTTCTTAAATCTAGAGGAAGACATAGGCATCTAAACAGTGGAGACATCCAGAACCCCAAGTAGAGTGACCAGAAAAGATCCTCACCACATCACATTATAGTTATTTCCTGTAGCTATAATGGTAAAACTACAATGTAAAACTATAAAGCAAAGGAACAATTTTATAGACTGCAAGAGAAATATGCCAACTCACTCACCAAGGTAAACTCATCAGAACAACATGAGACCTCTCAACAGTAATCTGAAATTCCAGGAAACCATAGAAGAAATATTTCAAGCCCTGAGAGCAAATAATTGCCAAACAAGACTACTATATCCACCAAAGTGATCCCTTAAAAAAGAGAAATAAAGATATTCCAAGATAAACATAATAATTCACAGCCACTAAATCATAATTGCATATACTTAAAGGAATCTTACACATAGAGGAAGAAGAAAGACACAAATATGAGAATACATAAATGAATAAATCCCATGGGAGGAACTCATGGACAAAGGAAAGCAAGGAAAGAACACAGTCTATCTAACTTAGTACACCATTAAGTCCCTGTTATAAACAGAGGAGAAGATAAAGAACAATCAACATTTAAACCAACTAAAAATATCATCAACAAAATTACACAAAACACCAAACTCCTCTCAATTTTAACCTAAATATTAATGGTCTTCTTCATCCACTTAAAAGAAATATATTAACCAATTGGATTTAGAAACAAGACCCAACTATATGTTGTCTTTAGGAGACACAGCTCATTGGAAATGACACACAGAGACTGAAAGTGAAAGGATGGAAAATGATTTACCAAGCATGGGGAGGCCAAAGAAAAGCAAGAGTTGCTATACTGATATCTTACATGTAGAGCTGAAGCTCACAATTAATCAGATGAAACAAAGAAGCTCACTAATATTAATAAAGGGGACAAAAAATTCAAGATGACATAATGATTACAAATATTTATGCACCAAACATTGGCACATCTAATTTCATAACAAATATTATTGGCTAAAAAGGAACTGATGAGTCTAGATACAACAATAACCAGAGACTTCAATACCCCACTGTCATCAATAGACAGATCATCCAAACAAAAACTCAACAAAGAAACTGAATGGATATTTCCCCAAAGAAGAGTTGCAAATTGCCAGAAGTATTTTTTAAATGCATTTTAAAATGCAACTCTATGTGGGGCGCGTGCCTCCCGGTCTGGCCTGGAGGTTCAGATGGGCAGCACCGCCTCACACACAGGTACTGAACACAAATTCACTCAGGACCCTTGGGTGAGGGGCGAGGACTCCTGCGGCCCTCGGAGTGCCGGCGGAGATGGGAGAAAGGAAAAGCCTCAGGTGCTTTTGCCTTTCAGGAGCAAACACCCCTGTCAGTGGTCTCAGTGGTCACGAGGAGATATTAATCATCATTAATCATCAGAGAAATGGTAACAGAACAATCACAATGAGAGATCACTTCACAGCTATTGGAATGACTGTTATCAAAAAGACAATAGTAATGATAAAAGGGGGGAGGAGTCAAGATGGCGGACAGATAACACACACCTTCTGTCCCGGAGCAATAAGAAGCCTCGATTAGGGGTTTAAAACACAAATTGAATAAATAGAAACAGATAATTTAGTTTGAGAGATAAAGAATGAAACTAGGCGTACACTGAAATTAAGGATTGGGCTTCAGAGGAGCTACACAGTGGCCAGCAGCGGG